>ML218770.1:19265-30266 GCA_004785975.1 Popillia japonica
ATAGTTTGATCACCTATCTCTCATTCAAAATTGATTCTGATGCCTAGAATGTCCATGAAGCTGTTGCTATTCAATCTTTCGTTAATGCTTGAGCTTAATGGTTGGCAAACTTTTATTTATTAATGGGTACGGCTGCCAAACAGGTGATGTTTGTTGCACTTCTTTCCAAAGTTAGGCTTTGAGAACGCCAGAGAAGAGTTCAATGCAAAGCATACTGTTTTTTTCTCTGTTTTTTTTTCATCAAATCTCAGTTGCTCTAGTATTTATTTAGGATCAGAGCAAAAACCAGTATCAAGGATATTTCCTTCTATTTGTGAACAGCTGCGTAAGATTAACTCGATATTTCCAAATAGAGTGGGTTGGTATAAAATAGCCTTAAAGCGTTAACCTTGCGCCTACATAGGAGCATGTCCAATTGAAGAGGGATCATAGTCTGGTGCCTTCCAACATTCTGCACTTTTTATCTCAAAAAGTGTATATAGTTCGATAGTTTGATCACCTATCTCTCGTTCAATATTAATTTTGATGTCTGGGATGTCCATGAAGCTGTTATTCAATCCTTGTTTCTTGGTTGAACTTAATGGTTGAGTATAGAGTGTGGATATTCTCTAAAGAAAATTCATCTGTCGTGTTTCCCGAATGGTCAAATGCTGAAGTCTTTGTCAGAGTATAACATTGATAAATTTCTTAGGTTGGATTTGTCTAGAATGAGGCACTTTTCACATTCTTATCATAGCTTGCTTTAAATATAGTGACTTTGATCCCAAAAAATCGAGGTAAACAAATTACTCCTTCAGGATGTAACACTTCTTATGTCACTGAGTATATTTATGTTAGAAAGTTTGCGACAAAATATATTCGTCTCAGCCTAAGGTACTACACAATACCAGTAGTAAAATGCCATTAAATTTTCGGCAAAATACTTGAAATCAAAGGAGGTCATAGCCATATTTTCTGCAACAACATGCTTACTAGAAACATTCCCTCATTTCGTAAAAGTCCATTGGCATGAATGCGTCTTCATTTAATTACTACCGCACTAGGACTTCTAAAAACATCTACTTCAATCATGTATTCACCAATCGATGAATTAATTTATCGAAGAACCCTATGTTCATTTTGCTAACTGCCATCGATGAGAAATATACCTCATTACACGTACATAGCTAATGTAGGCGTAACGAAACCACAATATACTCGTAGGGTAAACGTGAAGAACAAAGAGGAAACCAATAACGCTATAACAACGATTCAACGTTTCGGACGTGTTTAAACTGGAATTAAACCAATTCGACGTACCTCATTTCGGATTAGTGCGGCACGGCACAGGTCCGAAAAGCCCTAATAAAGAAAACGACAACTATTAATTATCGTGCCTCGGCGAGTGCTATAGTCGCTTTCCCCGAATTGCCTTCGTGAGCTTCAACTGGAGGAATTGAAAAGGATTCGTTATGGTCTCAGTTCCGCGGCATAACCTGGCACCTATTATATTTTCAATCGTTGTAACCTGTACCGGTTACGCAAATCGATACCATATTATCGATTCGTCAGCATGTAAAATAACCCCCGACCCTCCTTATTCGGTGCGATAAACGGAAGTTTACAAAATTGGCGTAGTTCGAACTGTAACTCGCGATGTTATTAAACGGTAAACTTCTGCGGAAGTTCATAAAAAAAGTGCTGGGTAAATGAGGCAGGTTAGAAAGAAGCAAAAATGCGGAAAAAATTTAGTATGTTGCTTGAGATTAATAGGGCGGTATTTAATCGTGAAAACCGAGGTAATTTACCAAGACGTCTCGTACGAAAAGAAGACAGGAAAAAATTAATTCTCTTCGTATAATTCTTCCGTAGGAAAAAGAGAGAAAAATGCGCCGCAGAAGATGAAGAGGAAATAGAATTTAGATGATAATAGAACGGATGTAACCACTGGAAAAAGAATAATGAATAATGATTCTTATTTTTCGAAATAATTGATGTTAGATCCGTCATTTTAGAAAACGTCGAGAAGCAGTGGTGGGGCTTCAATTCAAGAGAGCGTCTTGCAAGTGGTATTTCCGGGTTTAAGGGCTTCACCCATACGCTTTGCACTACGTTACCTAAATATATTTCTTGCCCCAATCGGAAGGGATAGAACAGGGTCTGGTTTCAGCAGGACGCCTCAATTCCTTAAGAAGCGATTTGAACTAGTCAGTGCGCTCGTCTGGCTTAGCCTCTTGTGATAGTTTCCTGGTTTAGTCCTAATTCTTCTTCAAACTTTTGAAGACGTTTAGGGTCTTTACGAGAAGTATAGTTTTGACATAGACCGGTTCTAAGCACGCCTTTTGCACGTAACGGTGCCTATAGCCACGCAGTCGCACATGATGTGTTTCAAGCTGTTTGGAGCAAAATCTTCATATGCCAGATGATACCTCAGAGGGCCATGGCCAGTGAATATCGCCGTGATGGTGTCAAGGGCTCTTTTATTACTTACTTACTTTCCGTGTCCGGCTCATACAACATCTTTTCAAAAAACAGCGGCTGCAATAGCCTTTTCTTTACATAAAATTAAATCTTCGTGTGTGCACCCTTCTCCCAGTTGTGGGCAGACCAGTAGGTGACTCATATCCTGGAACTGGCCACACGAACACATCACATCGTCGTCCTCAGACATTCCTTACTTCAACAGATTTCTCTTGCACCTTGCCACCCCCGTCCTTAGCCGATTTAGGGATTTCCACGCCGCGAAAGGGAGGTGTTTGCCTGGGGCCACTTCTTCTCTTGGGGGTTCCCGACTAGTTAGCGGTTGGGTCGATCTAGCGACTCGGTTATTTTCTATGGACCCCTCGAGTGTGTGTGATCTTGCCATGAAGCTCTTCCTTGATCGCAAGCGTCGACCGGCCGGCTCGTGTTGGCGCAGAGAATTTTATTGAGGTCCAGCAAAGATTGCTGAGAAAATGCTAAACTTTCCTGATTGTCTTCGTTTTGGCATACTGAACCACTGTGAGATATTTTGATCGGTCTTTTATTGTTGGAAATGAGCTCTTAGGTGGCTTTTAGTAAAATCACAGAATGGCTGTGGTGCAGTGTGTACTCTGACCATCAGCAGTTTGGTTGCCCTCACACCGACCCAATGGCTTTTCATCCGCAACAGAGTTACTATGTTTCTTTGTGCCAAAGCTAGCATTTTTTCTGTTTGAATGGGTTTTGGGACACACCAAAATCTTGTGTGAGGGTCCGTAGATGCCTATCCCCATTCCTGCATTTATTTTGTGATAGGATACCTCCTATAGTTAAAGTTAGCGGGACTCGTATGTTTCATGGTCTTCGATCAACACTTCAAACTGGAATTAACCAATGAAAAACCTTGGTAGAATAGGGAATAGAATTTGGCGATAGTCTACCAAGTTTCCTGATTGTATCCTGTTCGAATTCAATTGCGCCCATAATCGCTTTCTTGTTCATCATAGCTACTTCATCTTTTTCAGAAGCGTTTGGTCTAGGTTTTCTTTCATTTTTGGCCGCCATATTAAGGATCCGTATATGTCCATAGGTTTGATGATAGCTAAGTAGGTCAAAAGGATTATCTTAGGCTCCAATATAGAGATACCTAAAATCGCTTGTGTATAATAATTAGGTACACAAGGACTGTGAAAGCCTTCAAAAACCACATTCTAGCCCAAATCGCTGAAATTCCTTCAAATAATCCACGAAAATTTTGGTAAAAGGCTTACTCATGGTTTGAAGCTTGAGTAGGGCAATTTGGGAGATATTTTGTTCAAAATCGGGTAAATTTAAATATAATTCATATTAATGAATCAGAAAAAAATTAAATGTTGTTGGAATGGCCGAGACATATCCGCAGTCTAGTTATTACATTAAAAGTAGAATACAGGTTTTGATTGACAATTTAAGCATTACTCTGTTGAAATCTTCCGGGAATCGTTTCTTAGAAAATTTTTAACTTGTCGTTTTGTTGATAATACTGTCATCTGTTTTAAAAGGCTTCTAAAGACGGGTATTATTGCCTGCTCGTCATTTTATTTATCTTATTTCTCTTTAGCTTCGCTGAATTATGAGTTATAACTTCGAAAGAAATTTGATTCATTTATGATGTTAAACTAAGTTTTCTTTTTCGTTACAGGTATGATCCCCTTCCAACTATCTTGGTAGCCTAGTCTAGCTGCAATTCAGGTAAAACATTCACACATCTATTAGACAAATTTGTACAAAAATTATACAAGTTCTCTCGAACAATAGCAGCATCTTGCAGTTTTCCCCGAGATGTATAGAAATACCTACTGCATTGTAAGTTGTTCCGTTCGAACTGCAAATAATATTCGATCTACACCATAGATCGTTTGATATTTAAACGCAACTCGCTCCTCTAGCGTTAACAAATCATCTGCGATATTCCTTGACAGTTGAATAGAAACGTAACCTCAAATTTACGATAGTAACTAAGAATATCCGATAACACTGCTTCGAGGCCAATAATTTTATTAGCTAGGCGGTGGTTGTATTCAATTATTGTAGTTCTAGTTCTATTTCCTACAGCGTTGCCAGATTAAATTATTGCACCTGTCAAAATTTTTGAGGTTAAAACGCGTTTATTGTGCCCTTCAAAATATACGACGGGATTTCTGTCCGAAATAATAGAAGACGGATGAAGTTTCGAAAGCTTAGCACGAACTTTACTATAATAATGACGACGAGATGTGACAAGCACATCGAATAAGTTAGTGGTGTGCCTGCTTGCGTGGGTGATTCTAATTGTTATAGTTAGGCGATGTACTCGTAGCAGGGCATAATTACTTTGATGTTGGCTAACGTTCCTCAAAAGCGACTGTAAGCTTTCGCCGATTGTTTTGTGTCGAAATAATGGTAGGATGATGCCGTTACCTTCGAGGATTACTATTTTGGAACACCCCGATCGATTAACGTCGTTACTATGCATTCCGCTACGGTAGATTAGTTCAGTTCAACTTTGATATGGTGGCGCATGGATACGACAAGTTATGAAGTTGTATGTTACGTCAATTTATAGGAGGATTGTGCTTATGGGTCTTCGCCTTTGTACTGCCAGGGCTCTTAAGTTTTCCATTCGACTGACCTCTTGGGGAAACTTGCTTTAGTTTATCTGAGAAATTGTTATTCTTATTCGATAATGTTGACCAAGTTGTATATACGTTACAAAAAAGGTCTCCATTTTCCCATTTTCAACATAGCGTGTCAGTGGGGTGAGCTTTGATGTCTCTTCATCTGGAAAATAACCTCCTAGCATTACTGGTTGATGTATTTCTTAATGAATGATAATGAGGATGGTGCATCAACACTTCTCGCTAGACGAATAAATAATTTCCTCAATCAAAATTATATGAATCTTGCCAACAAGTTTTCCAGACTAAAATTCCCCAGATCCTCTTTGTGCGGGCAGAATCATAGAACAGATGCTCTAGCACTGTTGTGGTAGTTGCATATCTAGTTTCTAAGCTGCTGTGTTTTGCTAGGGTTGGTTGTTTGGCCGAGATGATGAGGAAGAATTAACTGGGCTAAAAGTACTAAAATACTTCGAACATCGGCAAAATCGAAGGAAAAAACCAAAGCAGATGAAAAAGTAGACAAAATGATGCAGAATCTAACAATACAAACAGAGGAGAGGGATTTTATTGAAGAATTGCCCATACATAACACCCCAGATGATAATGAAGTATTGAAAAAGAAAAAGGAGCAAATTAAGAAGGAAACTGACCAAAAAAGTTCTTATAGATCTACACACAAAATTGGGTTTTTTCAGGACAAAATATAACACGAGAATAATGGAAGGAATGGAAGAATGCAAAAAAGTCACTACTAAAACCATTTTCTATAATTATCAGATTTTTAAGATATCATTTATTTTTCTGTGTGACTGTACTTGATACATCACAATCTGTCTTTGTGGTTGAAATTTTCTTCCATGACTAGTCGATTAACACGACCACCACCTAGTCTAGGCGCCCACAGCATCTTCAACTCCATTTTTGTCTATGCTCATAACTAGCGTTCGACCAGGTTGGTAGCTCTTGCTCTGAAGAGAAGACATATTGATGTCCCTTCACTCAGCAGAAATGCCTGATGTACGAGGCAAAGACAGTTTCCTCCGTTAACGACTACCCCACAATCAAATAGTTACACATTAGCTTAACAGCACAGAACATCGTCCCATAAAGGCTTGTTCCGCAGCAATGACGCAAAGACGGTGAAAGATCTAGCAAAGTTTGTCAACCTCTTTTCCAAAATTAGTAGATTAGTCAATCAAAAGAATCTTACCGCCACAAACTTGAAGACGAACCATGAAGATCGCGGCACAAGATGGTCCAGATATAGAACGGGAATTAGAAAGCTTTTAATGTTGCTACAAGTTTGCAAGAAATGCCAAGGAACCACCATCCAGACGTACATAACCAACTTCCTCAATAGTATTGGGTATTTCTCAAAATTTCTTTGGTAGGTCTTTCGCTGAAGAGACCAACGGTCATATTCCACAAAAATTCCTGCAAACATTTAAAAGGGAGCATCAAACATTCTCATGTTGCCTCCTCTCTCCTTCCAGTTAAAGATAGTAATCCATCCCACTAGCCTACTAATGCCAACCACCTATTATTTCCGTAAACCACTTTAAAGAAATGTCGTTTATACATATTTGTTGCTAATTTTGAACGAATTTCTCGGTTGTAATGGACCTAGATGTTTGGCTTAGATGCTGCACAGGTTCCAGTTATCCAATTTGTTCGAAATTTTTTGTGTTACTGTTGGCATGGTGCAACATACTGTGTAGTGGGAAGCAAAAAATGTCGCCAGTACCACCAGAACTTAGGAAATAAGGAATTAGAAACTAAAAAGATTCTACAAGCGTCCTAAACTACTGCCTAATAAGTAATTGAATGTCTTCAGAAATATTAGGTTAGTTTCATGATCTTCTTTATTGAATTAAGTCTTAAACATTTCTAGAAGTTCCAACACTGCCAAGCATATGCTTTGCAATCTTCAGCTTCATTGAATACGCTGAACAAATTGGAAGCGTCTTAACCAAAGGGTTGTGGTATAGGATGGGGTGAAGCTTAAAGTCTGATTTGAGAACTTGCTCTGCAAATGCGTCAACTCAAGGCGGAATCTCAATCGTGATAACGCGAATACAATTGCTAACTGCTAACCATTTTCAGTTGGCAAAGGCTTAGTAGCTCCTCTGATCAAATAACAACCATACACCATATTTATGGCTAAATACCAGGAAATCAAAGACATTTTTGGTGCAAACTCAGTTGACAAACCAGAAACTAGTCCCCCTGTAATGTGTAACATTTACAATTACGTTTTTCTCTTTTATTAATTCCAAGAAATTTACTGTTGTAGTACCTGCCGGTCTACAGAATATAGTCGCTCATAAAACGGAATGTAATTATGTTGTCTACGCGTCCTACAAATTTAGGTAACGCGTGCGGATCTGCATAAAATCCACCGGTACCCGTCGTAGTGGGGGCCTGCACCATAAAGCCGAGTGGGCGGCAGCGAATGCGCGGATGGAAGCATAATGTGGAGACGCTAACTTTTATTAAAATTACAAGCCTGGAGATGCCGCACGTTCCGAGCGAAGGACACATGTTTCACCGTATGGAGGCGAGATGCGCAATTCCTGACAATAATGCCCCCCTTTTAAATCGTTATAGCATCTCAGCGTCAAATTCTCTCCCTATAAGTACCGTTTGCTGTTATGTTCCATTCCTGAATATCCCAATTCGCAGTGAACGTGTAATTTTCTCATCTGCATAACGTTTAAACGCATTCAAACAATAACAAAACTTTATTGCTGACATAGCTAATAGAGATGCAAGATCTCGTACTGCGATATAGTGTAACGTACAGAGACGTAGCCATATTTTATTGTGAGCTTCCCTTTTTTGGGATTCTGGCGCGAAAATCGCAGCGAGAACATTAGTATCTGAATCCGGTCGCTCCATAATCGCGTAAACGAATCATTAACTAAACGAATTTAATTACAAAGCAGCACATTTTTTTGCATCGTTCACGTCCCTTTTTCGCATTTTTCAACGAACGCTGCCGGCAGTGAACGGCATTTTTCCCACCGTTTTCGGAAAACAACTGTACGTAAATGTAGTGCACGCTCAAAGCGATGCGACGGAGAAATGTGTGTTTGCTGTATGTATGTACTAGAGCATAAGCCTATGTATGCACATACATACATATATAGTTCTGCTCTTTGTATTTCGCTTTGACGAAGCTGTGTACAGCAATATACGAATCGGTTATTTGTGTCGTTTTGCATTTCTGTGTTGGTGGCGGTTCTTTTTATTTTTTGAGCCCGTCTCGTGCAACTCTAATTAAAATTGTCGAGAAGGACTTTGTCGAGGATTACGTTCAAAATTATTGGGTTGTTCAGAGGAATTTCCGTACCAAATGTCGCCACGGTACAGTTTCGTCAACGGATGCGGATTAAGTCCGATCATCTCGACGAGATTAATATCCGATGATATCGAAGAAAATGTTGCGCGAACGTTTAATCGATATACAGGGTGATTCGTATATGTGACAAAAGAGTTTTTCTAAGAGGACACATAAATGCAAAAAAACTGCCGAATTGAAACAAAAGAAATAAAGGAAGCTAACAAAAAACTGTATCTATGTATGTATATCAAAAGATGTATAGGAAGCTTGATGATGGTAGTAGTGTTAAAATTTGGTTCAGTTGGCCGCACCTAGAATGCTTTAGAATTACTTAATGAAGAAGGAAGAAGAAGGACAACAGCTTGGCAAAGTTGAAATGAAACAGCGCACTAGTACAAGTGGGTTGGGTCACGGTGGGGTCAATTCCGGTAATTAGGCAACGAAGAAATGAAATGCAATCACCGTAAGACTCCTGCCGTCTTGAAGAGCATGTCATCATGCAGTATTCTGTGATTTGCTCGTTCGATGATGTGGGCGTGGCAAATTACAAGTATAGTGGCACGAACCCCACACACACGTATAGTAATAGTGCCGGTCAAAATATCTGGCACATCGTGTCAACCGCGCCAACCAAAGTACTACATATAAATTAAATTTAACTTTTGGCTAGTAGTATAATAATGACTCACTGTTTCAGTTGAAATTTGAAATTTGCCAGATTGTAAAGATTCTCGAATAGCAATCTTCAAATCCAAAACATTGAACATATTCTGTGGATGAGGCAGTGGTCCAATATTATTGACGACATGGTGCCAAATGATTTAGGACAGGAAGTTAATTAGATACTACTACAGGTTGTATGTGGACACTAATAATTTTGGAGTACACAGACACCCTAGTAACTTTGCGTCTTGATCACTTTTTCACACCTGGTAACTGAAATGTATGTTATGATTGTCAAAATACAGCTGATAGTTACAGCAGTTGCTATTTGCGAGACCATAGCCATTTATCTTTCTAAAAACTAAAGCAATTGTCAAAATAGATCTAATAGCTGCCACATTGTTAGTTAACTAGTATTTTTTCAGTTCAGATTTCACAATTGTAACTGTAAATAGAAGTACGACCAAAGGGGGTCCACAAGGCGAGTTACCTCTCCACTCCTGTGGAGTTTGAGAGTAGATGAAGTCCTTTGCAATTTGACTATACCTGTCTTATCTGGCCTGAGTATATGCTGAGGGCATAGTCTCATTGATACAAAGAGTTTGGGAATACCTTCTGTAATATAGTTCAAAGAGGGCTTAATCTTACGAGGCGGTGGTGCCTAATAGTGGAACTCAACATAAATCCCACTAAAAGTACTTTAATAGCACTCATAAGAAAAGAAAGATCCAGTCTTAAGACCATAAGAATAAATGGGGGAGACATAGATGGGATGGAGGAGGTGAAGCCCTTATCCTGGTCAATAATTTTTTGTAATGATTAGTAGAAAATTTGCAGGAAAGGATTGGCGATACTAACTCAAAAATGCTGTTCTGGATATATACAGCGATAATGAGACCAATAACCACTTATGGGATTGTGGTTCGGAGCAAGAAAACTACTCTGGCTATCGCGAGAGCTAATCTCTCCAAAATGCAAAGATTAGCTTGTATAGAGAGCATAGCCAAAAGAATTACACACAGGATGATTGGGGAAGGATTGGTTAGGCATAGGTCTCAGCCTCCTGAAGGTGCCCAAACCCAGAGATGATATATCAAGGAAGTTTGGCTTTGTTAAAAGTTTTACCACAAAGACTCGTACCAAGAACGAATGAAACAAAGATACCATCTCAAAAGCTCAATAGCAACACCATCAAAGGATACATTACTGGTTCCAAAACGGCAGAAGGAACTGGAGTAGGGATATATGGACCTAGTATCAAATATTATGAAGGCTTGGAGATGTACGCAAGTATCTTCCAGGTGGAAATACACCCTATTGAAAGATGCGTCCAGTTAATCATTGGCGGAAGCTACGAAAGCAAGAGATTGTCATTAATGTCTGATAGTCAAGCAGCCATCAGGGGGCTGAACTCCAATATTATCAGCTCCAAGATGGTTTGGGAGTGTCTAGACAAACTAAATGAGTTATTATTAACGAACGCCTTTAGAACTATTTATTATAATTAATCCAAATTCATCACCATCACTTAATATTGGCACCAATTATGGTGCAATGTTTCCTTGGATACTTTCATTCGGTCAGTCCTCCGCCGTAAATATATACCTCAAGCTGCTGTTTTAGATTCTGCCGTCGTATTCACCGGCTCCAAAAAACGAGACCAGAAAGAAGATAGAGGGAAAAAGTAAACCGACGGTGGTATACTCCTAACAGCGCACGAATATCATAAATTCCATTTCATTCTATTTCCTTAGAAGGGTTGTAATTTTTTATAACAGACACCGGTCATTATATTTCACACTACACCGCCCTGCAAAAACTCGACAACGCGTAAACTTGACGTCTTCCTTTATTCGCCATGCGTCCTTCCTCACTTTTTCCGCCTTCTACTCCTAGGACAACGTACGAAATTCTATC
>ML218770.1:35266-74323 GCA_004785975.1 Popillia japonica
GAGCAATCTGATTATTACTCCATAAAAAGTTGGATTCTTCATTCCCATGATATTTCTTATGGGATTGTGAAGCCATGGTTGTCTAGATAGCTGTACTGATATAAAGTTTGTCTTGTTAAAAGTTTACTATAAGAAAAAAAAATTGTATACCCAAAAATAGAAGCTAATGGGTAGGCTATTGACCATCAAATATGAAATTGCTTAGAATGGCCTTACGAGATCAGCATAATTTACCTTGTAAACGGCGTAAATATACTTCCAGACGAGCCACGGATGAAACGTGCCTTCAACTAGGTAAGCTACTTTCTAAACCAGTTCAAAACCAGTCCTAAATCATATAAACTTTGGAAACCAGCTTATTATGTGGCCGTACACCATAACCAGCTTATACAGCGTGTCTACATGGACTGAATGGCCTAATAGGAATATGGTCTATCTACTACCCACATCGATTTTCATCTCAAATTAGAGCAAAAATTCCTACAATAATTGATAAGTAACTTTCCATCCACAGCTGCTAGAATTAATTTGAACACAACGAAGCACTTACGTCAGGATACCAGTTCTCACAGTAGGGGAACAATGAACGTATGACACCACATGCTACAATTTATCGTGGACATAGCCAGAAATCTTTTGGGGTTTAGGCGCATCTAAGTTTTTGGTTAAAATAAAGCAGCTTTTCTCGGTTAGACCCTCGGTTAGCAGTTCTTAACTGGTCTAGATCTAGCTTGGGCTGACCTAACTAGCTTGATCTAACTTAGATAGCAACTAGAATCAGGTCAAAAAAGATGAGTCTTTTTTAACCAGATCAGCCCCTTCCCCATTTTCCCTCTTTCCTTCTTTTTTTCGACTAGGTTTTAATATCATTTCATAAAACACTTCAACTAAAATGGAGAACGGTCACGCAGTTTCATTTCCCTCAATAATCTCGAAAAACTTCAACTAAAATTTAGTTTTCTGGGGTTCTGGTCAGATGAGTTTTTAGGCAAAATTTTGCTGTTGCATGCCCCTCTAGTTGCTACAAATATTATAGCAAAATTTCGAAATCGAAATTAAAGTAACATAAAAAGTGAGGTACCCAAACAAAATATTGCCAGCCCTTTCTTCCGTTATTTCTAGAAAATTAATTTTTTTTCTAATCGAACATGTTTTTTGCATACTTTTCGATGTTTTTTTTTTATTCGTGAAAGAATAGAATATCGCATTTTTTTCTATTATTTCACCGATGTAAGGTTAAAATTTTAGAAAAATGTGACAATAATTAGAATAATCTGAAACGGTCTAAAAAATGATTTTCTAAAAAAGGGTGGCGCTAAATTTAGTTGAAAAAATTAGCAGCTTTTAATAATAATAAAATAATAATAATAATAAATAATAATCTTTAATGCCCAACAAGCGAACCCAATATCAGGACATTATAAAATAAACATAGAATTAGAGTAAACAATGCAAAACCTCAAAATAATATCAAAAAATATTGCTATCTGTGTAAACACCAGCAAAGCCATATTTCTAAAAATAATGATAACATATTTCAGAAGTAACAGTAATAATAATAATAATGACCATAGTAATAATAACAACAAACCTAACTAAAATAACATAATTAGCTTTTATATTGTAAACAAAGCAAAATTTTATCTGCCCCTTCCGCCATTTTTTTTCGCGAAAATTCTGGGTGTTTATAAAATATTTTTAAAATTTGTGTTTTGTTTTGTGTGCATAATTAATCAATTAATAAAAATGTTTGTCTCCCCTTCCGATGCCTTAAAAATAAATAAATATCTTTTCTTGGAACGAAAGGTCATGTTTTCGCGATAAAAGGCTGAAAAGTTAAAAGAATAAATTAAATGAAGATGTGTTCTTTTTAACCAGATTAGCCTCCCCCATCTCCCTCTTCTCTTCTTTTTTTCGACTAGTTTTTAATATCATGGAGGATAGTGAAGCAGTTTTACTTTTCGCAATGATTTCATGGTAAAAATTTGTGTAACAAGTACAATAATCTCGAGAAAACTTTGACTAAAATTTTGTTTTCTGGGGTTCTGCTTAGACGAATTTTTAGACAAAATTTTGCTGCTATCCCCTTCATTTGCCCCTTCTCGTTGCTACAAATATTATTACAAAATAAAGGATGAGGTGTCCAAATAAAATATTGCCAGCCCCTTCTTCCGCTATTTCTACAAAATTGAATTTTTTTCTAACCGAACATGTTTATTGCATATTTTTATTACTTTTTTTTTAATCGGGATAGAACAAAATATCATTAAATAAATAAAATATTATTTCACCGGTGGAAGGTTGGAATTTTGGAGAAATTAGAATAATTTGAAACGGTCTAAAAAAATGATTTTCTAAAACAGGGTGGCACTAAATCTAGTTGGAGAAGTTATCTTTTATATTATAAAGTAAGCAAAATGCTGTCAGCCCCTTCCGCAATTTTTTTTTTCGCGAAAATTCGGGGTGTTTATAAGAATATTTTTAAAATTTGCGTGTTTTGTTATGTCTGCATGATCAATGAAATAAAAAAATGCTCGCCGCCCCTTGCTGTTTCTTAAGAATAAATAGATGTATTCGCTTGGAAAGCAGGGCCCTATTTTTCGCGGTAAAAGGCCGAAACGTTAGAGGAATAAATTAAATTGAAAATATAGTCAAACCTCTATAAGTCCACAACTCGAAGTTTCCTGCAAGTCGAAATTTATTCTTGTTCCCTGCACTTTAATATATATAATTTCCGTATATTTTGATCTCTCTAACTCGAATTTCCCTAACTCGAAAACATCTATAATTCGAACCTATCAGCAGGGCCCAATATCACAGGAATCTCTGTAAGTCGAAAACTTAAAAGCCTGACAATCCAACAAAGGTAGAACGTCAAAAGGGAAGAGTTTTGCTCTTTATTGATAACTATCCTGGACATCCTCAATTAAGTCACAAACTAAATACAATAAAATTAGAATTCTCTCCACCGAACATGACACCTACACTTCAGCCTCTCGATCAAGGCATTATAAAATGTTTTAATTACCATTACAGACTCAAAATCATGGAATTTTGGATAGTTTTGGAAACCCTCATTCCATTCCTACAATCGATCTTCTTGATTGCATTAATATTGTAACCACAGTTTGGAACATTAATGTTACTCCTCAAGCAATCCAAAATTGTTTTAGGCAGGCAGGTTTTGGAAAGCATAAGTTTTATAATGAAGAAGATGAAATTCCGTTATCGGAATTGAAAAAAAAAATTACCGAGCAAAGCATCATCTCCAGTGTTCAACAGTGGTTTAATAAGTGTGTTGAATTGTGCAATGCAGACCATGCGACTCTTTTGGAGGAAGACAACGGATGATGTATTTGTTTTACTGGATAAAATAAATCAAAAATATGAGTCAGAATGCGTAGAAAAGACCTTACGTCAGAACTTAATCACCGATTATTTAAAAAAATTCATACACATATATGTACATATATATATATATATATATATATGTATGTCGCTCTTTTTATGTAAGAATGTATTTTTCATACTATAATCTTATATTATCTTATACTGCCAAAAATGTTTATATTTTTTTCTGCAATAAAACATGTAATACATATTATGCATTTTTCTCTAACTCAATGTTTATATAACTCTAAATAATTTTGCAATCCCTTGGAGTTCGAGTTATGGAGGTTCTACTGTAGCAAAAATAACCTGGGGAGAATTTATTTTAAAATTAATTTAATTTAAAATTTCAAGAAGAAAAGGTGCCCAAGAAGGCGCTCAAAAAAATCAAAATTTTTTAACTGGTTTGGGCAAGATGTGATCTAATTTAGAAGCCAACTAGAATTAGGTTTAAAAATGACGAGTCGCCTTATAACCAAACCAAAACCAGATGAAATTAGAATGAAGGCAAAACTTTCTGGTTTCCTGCAATGTTTGGATCCTTGACTAAATCGGATAGAATTTTGGCACTGTTCTCTCGTTGTCCTGCTTCTAATATAATTCAAATTGAGTAGTCTCTAAGATGGCGTAAATTTTAATTAGAAAAAAAAGGGGGCTGAGTAGATTTCGCCGTTTAATTCTTTGAAGTATTCATCTTTGTTAAACTTATTGCCGTTGGAATTTAGAAAAGCTTGTTTCTAATGGAACATTTATTTTTCCTGAAATTGCTACATACTTCCTCTCCAATTTTAAATTGA
The DNA here is from genome assembly GCA_004785975.1 of Popillia japonica. Lineage (NCBI taxonomy): Eukaryota > Metazoa > Arthropoda > Insecta > Coleoptera > Scarabaeidae > Popillia > Popillia japonica. Next base: position 39,454 of record ML218770.1, read on the forward strand.
ATAAGATTTAATTCCACGTAAATAACTTTTATAAAACCTCAATGTTTAAATAATAATCCGCACGTCAGAGCAAAGCGAATTTACAGAAAATCACGCAGGCAAAAAATACGAACAACCTTAATCCTGAAATAACACGACGCAAATATCCTTGTAAATCTTCATTGAATCACTGCCGGGGCAGACGGCCGTAGACCTCCGCAAGATTTGTAAAATAAATAACGTTCAAAACCCGAATCGTTTTATAACGCAAGCACTCACAGAAAGATACGCTGTTGAAGTCCATTTCTACGAAGAAATTTATTCGGACATATACCAATATTTCGTAATTTAATACACAAATGCCTACAGCATGTATAGTACGTGCAAGCGCGTATTTACCGTGAGATTAGTTTGGAATAGTCTGCAGGATCAGCATGAATCGCCAATCCAAAAATATAGTACTGAATATGTACAGGGATGGATATGAGGCTTAATCTTCGGTCGTAAAATATTATACAAACAGCTGGGTTGTGCCGGGGAGATATTCTCTGCAAAATTCCGATTCCGATAGATTTGTATTGCGTTATTTGAATTGCAGAAATGAATCGAACGTGTTATATAATGCATAAAATATCAGGTGTGGGAACGCTGTGGGTGTTTTATGAAAAGGAAAACCGCGGATTTCTTTTCTATATTATATTAAATTGTGTGAATTCTATAAGAGAAGCTAGATTGGTTAAAAATGTGGAAACGTAGGATATATTCGACATATACAGGTGCTAAAAGGTGTTACAGATACCGATGCAACAGGACATAGCACGTCTAGGCATCGACAAAATAAGATGATCAATATCTGATTGTGGCACCTCATTCCAAGCAACTTGAACTTTGCTTATTAACTGCGCCAAAGTTTGGGGAGGATCGTGCAAAGTGGACAGTCTCCTCCCCATGATATCCCACGCATGTTCGATGGTGTTTAAATCCAGGGAATGAGTTGGCTATGGCAAAATATTAACTGGATGGCCATCTAGATAAGGTAGTAAAATGGTTTGTGGGACATCATCAACATAACGCGCAGCTCTCATACTGACTCGAATAAACAGAAGTGGTGATGGGCTACCATAACCAATAGCTCCCGAAACCATTACTCCAACCGTTAGATGCAAATAGTTTTGGTCTCACCTGTCTATGTTAAATTTCGACGTGCTGTGTATTTTCACAATGTTTTTGCACCACGATGTCATGCCATAAAAAGGTACTGGCCAGGGTATATAAAGGCCGCGTTTTGCTGTTAGAATCCACTGACTGACCAACTCTCTTCCCTTTCGTTCCTAACTGTCGGAGCCGATTCATGTTGGCCAGCCATCCTCACTACCGGAGCCGATTTAGTTGGCCAGCACATCCTGTCCGTTGGGAGAGCCAAATTTAGTTGGCCCCATACAACCCCGAGTGTTCTGTAGAGTGGGCCGAATTTAGTTGGCCTCTGCGGAATCACTAGAGAATGGATCATGAAAATGTAATACAACCATATACCACACACACATGTTTGATGGGGCTTAAATCCGGGGAAAGGTGTGGTTGCGCCTAACATTAACGCCTGCTTCTTGGAAAACGTCTACAGTTCGACGAGCAATTTGACGTGTGTTGTCTTACTGAAAAAGGACGTGTGGACGGCCATCTAGATAAGGTAGTAAAGCGGTTTGTTAGACATCACCAACATAACGCCCAGTTGTCACACTGCTTCGAATAAACAAAAGTGGTGATCGGCTACCATAACCAGTAGCCCCCCAAACCATTACTCCAACCGTCTTATGTGCATGCCTGTCAACAGCAAACCCAATATGGTGTCGCTCTCTACACCGGCGTCGTATCCTTCTACGGCTATCGTGCATACCTAGACAGAATCGCGATTCGTCGCGGAAGACGACATTATGCCATTCTGCTTATCAATGCTGCCGTTCTCTGCACCAGTTCAAGCGTTGACGACAGTGGTCCGCCGTCAAAGGAAGCACTAATCGTGGGCGGTATGAAAAAAGTCCATAGTGTAGCATATGCACAGCAACAGGTCTATCTTCTTCTCCAAGCTAGTTGTCTGAAGCGCTCTGTGGTACGCATGTGGTCTTCTTCGTATTCCTCCACCTGCTTCTGACCATACGCGACACACACGCGTACAATTCACACGACGGCCAACAGATTGAGTATTTCGATCACTGTCAAAGTCACTAGCATGGTGATAATTTTGACGTCTTCGAACTCTAGGCATTTTGTTGTGCTTAACACTTGTAGACCAACAGGCAATAACTAAACTTTTCAATATTAAGCAGCTCTCATGAAGATGAATCTCTTCGCAAAAAAATCAAGTTGGACAAATTACTCCTTCTGGTTGTAACACTTCTAATGTCACTAAGTATATTTACGTCAAAGCCTTCATTGCAGGTTGAGTGGTTATCTACAGCGATCAAATAGTCTCTTAACTTTAGATGTAGAAAATCCATACCTAACTTTGATATGATATGCTTGCCTTTCATTGGATCTTTAGAGGCATTCATTTTTTCTTGATGCATATTATTTTTTGCTTAAACCCTTGAATTTTGGTAGTCATGTTATAATGACCAACCAATAGCAACAGAGTATCGTATTAGTGAAAACGGTTCGTTTTAGTTTTTCTACAGTTTTTCTAATTTATTTTCTGTACAAGAGCGTCCAAGAGGTTATGACATTTTTGGGAATCTAAATATGCAAATATTGAAGCTTTACTAGTAGTGTTGTTTAACATTTCAAAGCACGGTTTCCCATTAGCCCTCCAAATAGAAACAGAATCACAATTTGTTTACGTAACAAGTCTATACACCACCTAATGAAAGGTTATTTAAATATTAATTAAAAATTCTTATAAACGAAAAACAAATAAATACATAAAGAAAGAAGGAAGCAAACCCATTTATCTTGTGCATAGTACAGATGCTAGAAAATGCAAATTACGCCAAAGGGTTTTATGTTTTGCGTTGTGTATGGCAATTCTTCAACTGAATAAAAACTGTAGCTACATATATTATATCTGCATTGCTTATTAGCCCAATTAACAATTGTGCACGTTTTATTAAATATTTTTATACTAATGTTGTTGGATCCTATTCTTGTTATCTTAAGAGCACATACACTCAAGTCGCTGTATATACATACATATTTTTTATTCCTATTCCATAACTAACAATAAGTGGGTACCTCAGTTCCTTGCTAAGAAATGTTTATTTAAGAGTAGGTAACAACATTCTTTGAGTATATACAAACACACTGGTGGAAAAATCTTTAAGCAAATATAGGCTTGTACGAGTCTGCGGATATTGCATGACGATATGGTTGGAAAGACATTTCTTGAGTAAGAAAAACTTGCTTTTCAGCTGGAGATAGACCCAACAAAGCAATATCGTATAGTATTTGTATTTCCGATTAATGTACAGATATTAACATTTGAGTGTTGACATCGCAATAAATACTTCCTTAATTGATGATTAATTTTATTTTGCAGATAGACTTCTAAATTCTTCACACATAACACTTTTGGTTTGGTAACTGACTAGTACTTATTAGAAAAAGAAAAGCTTCCAAATCGAATTTTATTTTTCAGAAAAGTTCAAGACCAAGTTGCAGTAGCGTTAGTTCTAATTCCGTGGTTATAAAGTTTTGCAAGTAATTTGTCATGTTGCTATTGTATATGTCAATAGTTTAAAATATGTGTTAGTTAGAGATAAGATATTTGTAAGTATACCTTGGCGACTAGACAAAGGCGCGTCAGCAGGTTTTTGTTTTTGTAATATTATTGATTAGATACATAGTTAGTGACAGTTAATAAATACATATACACAAGAACCCCAAACGGTGTTTTATTAACAAAATACATAACAGTTGTATACAGTGGAAGGCTTTTTCCAAATTACAAAAAATCATGGAGCATCGTATTGGGCTGTTCTGAAAGTAATTCTGTTTGTTTCCAACAGAAGATTTACTTGTATTTTTCACACCCAACTTCACACTTAATTCGGATAATCATTATGAGTTCGAGTACTGTTCGAGCAACAAAAAATAGCTGATGTATATCGAGAGGATGTATTGACAGTACGCTAGTGCCAAAACTGGTTTGATGTTGAAAATGTACCACCTTCTGGAAGGCCAGTGGAAGGTCATAAAGACATAATAAAGGCAGTAATTGATACAAACCACTGAATAAAACTCTTGAGATCGCTTAGAGGTACAATTTAGGTCTAAGTTTAACCTCAAAGCTCGACGTATGGATTCTTTATGTTCTGACGGAAAAAAAATTGTGACGTTTGTAGTCTGTTTCTCAAACATCGAGAAAATGATCCATTTTTTGAAGCGCATCAACACTGGGGACGCTAAATGAGTTGTATGTAACAATGTCAAACGTAAGATATCATTAGCTAAAAAAGATGAACCATCTAAAAACATTTCGAAAGCCAATATTCATCAAAAAAAGGTGATGCTATTTATTTTGGTCTTTGGAAGGCCAGTTCAAGGTCATAGAGACACAATAAAGGCAGTAATTGACACAAACCAGCGAATAAAACTCTTGAGATCGCTGAGAGGTTAAATTTATCGAACTCAAGGCCTAAGTTTAACCTCAAAGCTCGATGTATGGATTCTTCATGTTCTGATGGAAAGAAATTTGTGACGTCTGTGGTCTGTTTCTCAAACATCGAGAAAATGATCCATTTTTTGAAGCGCATCAACACTGGGGACCCTAAATGAGTTGTCTATAACAATGCCAAACGTAAGATATTATTAGCTAAAAAGGATGAACCATCTCAAAACATTTAGAAAGCCAATATTCATCAACAAAAGGTGATGCTATCTATTTTGATCTTTGGAAGGGCAGTTGAAGGTCATGGAGACACAATAAAGGCATTAGTTGATACAAATCGGCGAATAAAACTCTTGAGATCGCTAAAAGGTTTTACGGCATGAATGGGATATACTCTCTGGTTATTATTTGTTCTGATCTCTACAATTTTTTTTAGACGATAAAACCTTTACTTCAAGTGAGGAGATCAAGAATCACTTTCATCAGATTTATGCAAACAAATTTCGTGAATTTCCCATGAACAGCAAATATACTACTATACTATTAGATTGTTCTAAAGATCTTGTACCTTGATTGACGTTAAAATCTCCGTCCAAATCAGATTCAACTTCACCGACAGGCTTTCTATTGTGGGGATAGATATTAATCACTATAGAATCTTTAAAGTGAAATCTACATCGTAGACCACAAACTTCAAATTTGCTTACAAGGATAAATTGCGAGTAAACTAAAGATGAAATTTACTTTATAAACCTTACTAATTGTTCGACAAATATGATTATTCATTTATAAGATCCAAAATTCGCATCTCATTGGAAATCATACCGGATATTACAATCTTAATTGCTTGGTTTTTGATACTTTTACATTTAATAAGCATATAAGGAATAACTTCTGTCCTTAACGTGCAACTTACGTCAAGAAAAAAACAGACTTTGTTATACTTTTAAAAACGTGTTGTATATTCGTATTATCTCGATGCATTTATAAACTGCATGTCAACAAACTGAACAATTTTTGCAAGCTTCTCTTTTAGGTATTAGCAAAAACTAGTTTTCCTTTATTATTATGCGTAATATTTAATGATATCGAAGGCGAACGGCACAATTATAGCTGCCATTGTTGCAACTAAAATATTTTCATTACCTACACGAAAAAATCCTGTCGTTAATTTAATCTCCATATACGTCGTACAATGCCGCTCGTGTAACTTCCGACATGATCTTTTAGATCACAGCCCATAAAATGCTGTGCCTACTTATTCTTTTAAATAAATTTGACATTTCTGCTTGTCATATAATCAATAGCATAGCGAAGTGTTCCTTTTTTTGTTCCCTGTCACGTACTAGTAAGACAATATACACAAAGTAAGTGCATTATTTCTACACTTATATTATGCTTCCACTTCTACACCTTCTTTTTTCGGTTCTCCTAAAGAATGCATCAGCCTAGCTAACTTGGCCAACTACCCTTTTCTATTTTAGTGTCTGCTGGTTGTAAATATCGTCCAAAACGCGTTTTATTATTCATAGTAGCCAAATAGGACTTAGTCTTACTCTTCAGGAGAGGTTAGCCTACGAGGCGGGGGTTGATCAGAGTCCAGCTCCCCCACGTATTAAATGAGCAAGTTTTCCGTCCTCTAAGCCCTGTTCAGAATTCCTCTTTCCAATGGCAACACGTAGTCCCTCAGGATGGAGAGCCTGGATCCTATCCCTATGGATTTGAGCAATGTTCATGAACCAGGGCGTTGAGAGTATCATGCTTACACTTCTAATACACTTTTCTTTACCCGGTTCTTCTAAATACTGAATCAGCTTACCTGACTTGGCCAACTACTCTCGCCTATTCTAGTGGCTACTGGTTGTAAATGTCATCCAAAACGCATTTTATTATTCATAGTGACCAAATAGGACGTAATCTCAGTCTTCAAAAGAAGTTAGCCTAGGACGCAAGAACTGATCAGGGTCCAACTCCCCCAGGTATTAGCTAATCAAGTTTTCCGACCTCTCAGCTCTGTTCAGAATTCCTCTTTCCAATGTCAACAGGTAGCCCCTCAGGATGGAGAGCCTGGATCTCTCCATCCTGAATGCCATCCCCATGGATTTGAGCAATGCTCATGAAGCGGGGCGTTGAGAATATCACGCTTGCACTTCTGCACTTTCCTTTGCCCGGTTTTTCTAAATACTGCGTCAGCCTACTTGATTTGGCCAACTGCCCTCGCCTATTCTAATGGCTGCTGGTTGTAGATGTCATCCCCGTGGATTTGAGCAATGCTCATGAACCAGGGCGTTCAGAGTATCATGCGCCGTTTTGTAGAAAATTCAGCCTCTTGACTTGGGATTTGCTGGTGCTAGACCAGGGTAAATCACCATAGTTGAGGATTGGTCGGAGAAACACAAAAGAGGAGCAGAAATCTAGTTTTTTTAAATAGATCGTTTAAGTCTTGCAGGAGCAACTCTGGTGCATAGCTAGCAATCATTTTGAATGTTTGTGGTGGTATTTTAATCATGCCTTGGAGCCTTGGAAGATTTGACGTTTGTTGCCACATATTCGCCCATTTGGTGAAGACAAAATCTTTTCTTGTTGGAGTACCAAACATAGTTTTCTAGCTTTCGGTGCAAGTTTTTCCAAACTTTTCAAAATCGTTCTTCTTAAGTAACTTGCACATTTCTTTGATTACCTCAAATATTCATTTATTTATCTCCTAATTTCTTACTGCTCCACTTAATTTTGTTTCATTTATTGGATTTCTCTGTCATTTATACCTAATACGACCAGAAATGGAAGCTACTGTTATTGTCTTTTGATGGATCCTTTGTTGGCTTTCTGAATTAGTGTGGTACGTGGATACGTGTAGTTGACTGTGTGTTGCTGCATCCCTTAGTATCTTGATCCGATCTTGATAATTTTGTCATCTCCCAGCTGTTGATGGAAGGATACGATATAATGTGATTGACAAACATGGGACAAACAGCCGTCTCTTACGGAATGTCCCAATACCTCCACAGTTTTTTTGATAAAAATGCACTCTATTCTTTTGCTGTTATCCTATACCATATCTTCTGCTTCATGGAATGGTCTAATTTCTCGTTCCTTTATTTGATTTATTTTTCCCTCAGATTTGGAATTATGAGTCTTTGATAGGCCTACCCCAAAAGATTTCTTCAGCCAATTTGTATCGGATTTTAGTGTAAAGTCTTGAATTTCAGCTTGGCCAAAAGGCCTATTACTTCCCACCACGTTTTAGTTCTTTCGAGTTGGGACTGGTGCCCAAACAAGGAAGGTTGCAAGCTGGTTGAAAGTTAATTTAGCCAATCTGGATTACATTAGCCCATCGACCGGAAAGTATGCAATGACCAGACAAGATTCCTATAGGCAATTACAGCTTATGTTTCATAAGCTCATAAAGATGGCGAGGTTTGGCCTGGTTTGAATGAATCCCATAATGATCTTACAATATCCTTGTGGTGGCTAGTGGGAAGCTCAGGCTATCTGACAGACATGTTGTTGCAAGCATAAGAACTCATACAAACTTTGCTTCTAGACCTGTCCGCAATTTCGTTGCCTGTGATCCTAGAATTGTGTTGTTCGTACTACCTGTGAGACACCAGTACCATTTCAAAATCAAACTTGATAATTTTCAGTGGTCTGAAGTCAGTTTACTCAGGATGATAGTTATTTCAGCATAAAGAATGCTAAAAGAAGAAGGAAGCTACTGGAACTAATACTACAGGAAGCTAATGGATTCAATAATTGGTTCTCTATGTTTTAGAGCTTTATAGTCTCCAAAAGGAGTTAGATGGAAAGAAGAGAGATATTAATTTTCAAACAAACTGTAGATTGTTTAGATAGATACCTTGCATTCCTAATTATTTTAAGCACAGCAGCTAATGAATGATTTAACAGAGCTTTCCAACATCAAAAGTATCAAATTTCCACTGCAAACACAGAAATAGAGAGAATACAGTAAATTAAAAACACTACACAGAAAAAATAAAATAAATCTACACAGTTTGCATTTAAATACAATGCCCTAGCATTAACGAGATACAAAAGACCAAAGTACATAGTTAAAAAGGTGATTCCTCATCAACGGCAGCAAGCCTGACAATTTTGTACATCTAAACGAAATGCAGCTATTGTACTAATTAAAGGGGTTGCTGACTTGTTTGGCTGGAAAAACAGCGGCTAATTTAACGAGGCAACTGCGACATGCATTGCTGCAAAAGAATAAATAATTTACGTTTATAAAACGCGATGCTTGTGATGCTGTGATTGTGACACAATCAATTTCTGAGACACCAGACGACATACAATTAAACCCGGAATTTTCGAGGTATAAGCGTATTACTGAATGTTACGAATGCAAAATACCAACGTATAATTTAAGAGTAAAAGTAGCTCTGCTAAGTTCGAGCACGTTTACAATTTCCATTAACGTTTTCAGCTGAATACCGTATGAGCGCTGCATTTTTTTATCGTTCCCTTTTAAGCGAGTATACTACCACGTACACACGCATACCTATACACAGATATATGCAAAACGAAAATATGGGTTCTGTATGTATGTGTACTTTACGCTTCTCCCGTAAAATAGATTTACATATATATATGTATACCTGGTTTTTTTAGCTGGCATTCTTCGTTTTTCCCGGGGATTTATGCGAAATGCAAGAGCGCATTTTTCAACATTTTTTGCAGAACTAAATGTCACAGGACTAATTTATAAATTATAAATTAAAAACAATAATAAAGCATTGTGTTTCTTTATAAATCTCGAATAAAAGATTCCTGCGAAATTATTACCCAACCCTACGGGGTATCTAACGGGAGATATATCAAAGGAATCATCGCAGGATGATAACTGAGGTCGCACCGCCCCCTATTCATGGAAATCACAGCTGCGATGCGTGCCAAACGACAATCCAGGCGATATATTTTTTATTCCCGATGTCTTGTTCGTTGATTGATGTACTGCCGAGCGAGTATCTTTTTATGTGCGTCTGTGTATGTGCGTATGTGCTTCGTCGCCTACCAATTTCAGATGACGTTGACGTATAACGATGCCCTATATTGTCGCTATAAATATACTTTCTAAATAGCCCTTATACAGCACATTATTCTCATTTTACAAGTGTATACATGTCTCGCCGACTCTCGATAAATCGTGAATAACAAATTTCTTTTTTTAAGCGCAAATTTTTTGGGACACTCTATAGGTGTAAATAGTTCGAATTTAATTTAGTAGCGTGAATATTGTGAAACTAAATAGATAATTTGCTACAAATATGTCTTGAAATTTCGGAATATCGGTGAGCTGTCACTTTTTTTCGTGTTCCAACTTTTTTGGCAAAATTTGGTCAAAAATGTTGACTCCAAAACGTGGAAAAGATACAGCTTAAATGTCCCCCAAAAGTGTGCCAAAAATTTGGTACGATATTGGATCCCAAAGATCTCCAAAGATGAAAGAATTTTTGACTTTAAATCTACACCCTGGTGTTTTTGAAAAGCTTACTATTCAAGTGTTACAAATTCAAACTCAGAATTAAAAGTTATGAAAAATTTGCGATCGAAACGACGAAAAATTCTCTAATCGCTTAATTGAGAGATTGAGAATCAAATCAGGAAAATTCTTCCGAAGTAAAACATTTCGGACATTTGAAAAATTTGTGATAAGTATCCTAGGAGACGGCTGAAAAGCTTATTACACAAATTTTGAAATTTACAATTCAAAAACTAAACGTTATTTATTTATTTATTTACACCTAGCCAAATGTGATCGCGGAAGCCCATCCCATGATACACTAAGTATGTATGAATCATACCGAGTTAAAAGTTAGATTCCGAATGAACATCGTAAACGAGCTATAAGGAATATGATACAGATCAATATCAGTCAAGGTGTTCAATTCGACGAATAATCTGTCCAATGGATTATTCTTACCATATTCAGTTCGATGGAAAGAGACGTAGAACGTTTGTGCAGATCTCTAAGGATCTTCTAAGGAGTCCATGTTAAATATTTTTAGCCTTTCGTTATAGCTAAGGACGTTTTATTAATGTGTAATTTCAATAATAGAAAATTAACTAATTTTCTCTGGACACGCTCAAGTCTATTAATATGAACGCTATAATAAGGCGACCAAATCACACAGCAATACTCACAGTACAGGTCTGACCATAGAGTTAAACAAACTAATGATGGCAAACACATTGTTAAAATCATGCATCATCATATGCATCAACATATGCAAAATTTGTGACTGCAACAGGGAAAGACTTTTAGACTCTTTCTACTCAATTAATGGAAGTATTATTTTTGAAGGAATTGGGAATCAAATTATAAAAAATAGACATTTCTGACATTTGAAAAATTTACGATAAATGATTGCCGAATTGTTGAACTAAATTGTTTTAAACAACTTAAAGCTCAATCGAAGCAAAAATTTTGAATTAACAAAGATTTGAAACATTGGCGACTCACACGATGAATACATTAGCGACTAGATGGATTACCAAATTTTCAATATATTTCATAAATTCAATATTTTAACCGACAATTTTTATTCATCATTATCATTATCTTTTCAAATTTCAAATTTTCGATTTTTTGGCATTTGACTGAAATGCTAGAAAGTGTCTAAAAAACTTGTCGCTTATAAAACTCAAGCATATTCCACTCAATAATTTGGCTAACTGTGCAATATACAATGCAGGAATGTCGATTTTTTTTTAACTTGTGGTTCAAATAAGCGATAGATTTGCGATTCAAAAATGTTTGAAGAATTTGCGACTAAAATAATTGAAAAATTGTTGAAACATTTGCCACTAACCCCGTGAAGGGCATTTAGGAGATAGGATAATGCGCTTCATAATGCGGCTGTACTGGGTTCGAACTCAACTCAACGCTTGTTGAAGAAAGATTTACCGAATAGACTCTTCAACCTGATCAAAGGAACTAACCAGTTTGATTTGGATTTGGATTTGGTGGTAGGAATAATACAATAGGCCCAGTGGGCCCCATTGTTAGAGATGATAAAAGACTGTCCTACTTTGATAGAAATCAAATCAACTCAACCCCTTTTACGCCTCGAAGGAGAAAAGGATTTTAAAACTCAAATTTTCCATTTCAAAATTTATTGGCTCGCTTGGAAAAACGGCCATTGTTTTGATTGCAAATCCTTCAAAAAATTTTAGCCCAATTTCTTCCACCATTGATGGCATCAGCTATATTTTTGTTTTTGCACTTTAGTGGCAAAAAACAAAAATATTCGATGGCACAATGTTTGGCTCAAATAATTCAAAAAATGTCACTTCAATAATTTTTTACACATCGATAAGCACTCAGAAGCTTGGAAGAATGGAGTTTTTAATTTTAATATATGACTCAATTGGAAGAAAAAAAGAACATAGAAGTTTAGAAAAATTTCCGACGCCGAACAAAGCAGAATTTTGGACTTAGAAACTGTGACAGCACTTCGATTGGAAACAAAGCTAACTTATGAAAACATTTTCGTTCGAAAATAAGGAAGATGAAAAGTGGTAATTGAAAACTCAAAAATTTGCAACTCGAGGAATATCCAAAATTTCAGATAAATTGAAATAATTTTAACTTTCTCAAAAATTTATTCTGTAGACGGCAAATCAAAATATTTCAGCCCAACATTTTGTGTCATTTATGAAAAGTTCGCGAACCTAGCATTTTTATAAAATTTCCGACTAAATTGCACAAATTTTTAATTCTGACAGAGGTATCAAAAATTGTGACAGATCTGTGACGCCAACGATAGAAATATTTTGGACTCGACAATATTCGAGATTATGGAAAAATTGTCGACTCAAAGATTACGGCAGGATTGTAAAGGGATGTTAGTTCTAAAACTGCAATAAAAAAAAATATGAAAAATTGGCCCATCAAACAATAGTCAATTGGCACATATTTCAAGAACGTTAAAAAAATGATTGAAGTGATACTTTTTGATGAATTTGCTATTTGCAAGTGAAGATATATTTATAACTAAATAATTTTTTTTTAGTATGCATGCATCATAAACCAATCAAACCACACCCATAAGCGTGCATAATCGGGCCTTTATCGCACGGCGTGCGTATAAAGGTTGCTTGGTAACAGCCAATCCCAAGCGTTTAATAGTCCAGTGAAATGTCGGGAAATGTCAAATGACATATAGGTACGTCACTCGATAATATGTATTGGAATTATTGATTATTGATTTGAATTATTATTTGGACTTTGCAGGTATTAAACTTAATTCAGCTTCAGCAGCTAGTTTTTGAATTTCTGTCGACATTATTAATACAACAATGATGTTTAATAATTAAGTGAAATGTCAAATGACATAATATAGAGACACATATCACTCGATAAAATGTATTGACATTATTGATTTGATTTCTTCTAGTTAAAATTATTGTTGCATTTATACTAAAAAATATCGTATGACACAGTGCATAATTAGCTTTTAAAGCACTCGTAACGTTAAAGCCACTCCACTTCGCGTCGTGGCTTTAAACTCGTTACTCGTGCTTTAAAAGCTTGATTATGCACTAGTGTCATAATATACTATTATCAATTAATTTTTATTAATTCAGACGTGGCAATAACTCTTTCACTGTTAACCCTAGACACATTAACACTTCTTCTAGATAATTATCCACCCGATCATTAAATTCACAACCAATTTATCCTTTTATATCAGAGCTACCGCATTAAAGGGAGTGCCTGTTTACATACAAGCACATTATCGTCAAATAATAGCCCGCCATTTTTCCCGCAAGCTGTCATATCACATATTTATATAACAGTGACGGAGTGCGGGGTGGGTCGTCAGCCGAGACCTCCAAACGACCATTATCGACATCGACATATGTTCCGGGACGTCCCCTTCTAGTTTTGATATCGATGTTCCGGTTTGTTTAATAACGATGTGTCCGATCAATCTCTGTCAAGCAGCGAGTATCATAATTTTTCTTACAAACCAGGATAAATGTAGAGCAGGCACCGCAGCGTGCGTTGCGAGCGTGTTACTCCCCATTTTTTCGCGGGAGTTGAGAGAAGGGGAGTTATAACGCAACAGCAAAATGGAACCTCGCTTTCCATTATCTATTTTGTGTTTGGTTATATAGAGTTTATTATGCGATTATTGCCGCTAATGGATGTGCTGTGACGACGAAATGAGTTTTATTTATGAGTGAATGGGAAGCAGGTAGAAGGACGAAAAAATAAAAATAACCCCTTGCCATTTTGAATTGATATATTTATTTCAAATTATAACGATAAAATTCATCTATTTATTTTAACACATAAAGCTCTGCTATTGTCTTTTAAAGGCATAAATCAACAAAATAAAGCTATACTCATTTCGGATCAGCATATTTACCAGCAAATATGACAGATTTGGTGTATTTATCGTACAAGAAGAACAGAAACGGTCTATTAGCTCTAAAAATTGGCGGTTCCATCTTGCTCTCAGTCTCAACTACAGTCGCAGAAGAAGCTACTGCTCCTTCTTCATCGACTGTAATTTTTGCAGAATGCATTATTCTAGACACGTACAACTCCACATTTTGGGCGATATTATCCAAATCCGCATCCCTCTCATTAAAAACATCCTTAATTCCCATTGCGTCCAAGACTTCATTCAAATTAAAAGTCGAGGATATCTCGAATCTCGGCAGAAACAGCTTGATCGTATCGTCGCCGAGAAGCGCCGTCATATTGTCATATTTGTGTATCTCGTTGTAGATTTTATTAAATGGTATTTCCGCCAAATCGTTTAGGATCATCGTCAGGGATTTCTTGTCCTGCCTAGGACGTACTAGTATCATGGAAACGTTGTTTCCCTAGAAACACAATAAAAATAAACTAATTAGATTTCTTTGATTCGTCGTTAAACTGTCACTTTTGACGTTGACGTTTAAGTGTCAGTTTTGACGTTGACGTTTAAGTATCTTTCGGGCATTTGAAAAAATGTTTGCTTCCAATGATCTACATACATATTTTCAGTAGTAATATCCCTAGGACAGTGATAATCACGAAATAATTTTATTAGTTTCCGAGAGCACGTTGCTTGGTAACATCCCGACGCCGTAGGCGGAGGGATGTTACCTAAAGAAACGTGCTCGAGGATTAATTTTGATTGGTCGAAAATTGATTCCAAAAATTTTCAATATAATCATTTGACCAAAGGTGTTTGATCTTTTTGGAAGTTTATTGATGGATCTGTCTCAGCTTGGATTTTATTGCAATACGAAGAAAATTTGTCTGTCAATGTACGCATCAATTATGCAGAATTATTTGTACCACCTCTTTCCCATATTAATTTTTGGGAGAGGGTTGGCGGGAATAATTGTGTGTAATCAGTACGTAAATTATCCTTGCCAACCCCCTCAAAAAAAGAATTCCACCATAATTTGTGGGAGGGGGTTAGCAGGGACAATTTTATATAATCAATTCATACATAATCCTTTCCAGCCCCACAAATTAATTTAAATTAATTAAAAAAATATTATGGCAGAGGGTTGACAAGGATAATTTTGCATAATTAATACTTATGTTATCGTCATCAATATGTTACACTACTAATTCAAATTAATAAAAAAAAAATATTTTAAAATTTCCAATCTGTGTTGATGGGAATAATATAAATTAATAAAGAAAAACAATTATTGCTGGGGATTGGCAAAGATAATAATCTCCTCTCACAGTTACTTTGTCGAAAAAAAAATCTAAAATTGGTTTTTCGGTGAGTGTATTTACATATGAATGTTGAACGAATACTAGCTGAAAAATAAAATTTTGAATTCTTCAAAAAACGAAATATTTATAAAACAATATTGCGAGGGGGAGGGGAGGAGTTGGCACAGATAATCTGCTCTCACAATTACTTTATCAAAAAAAAAATCTAAAATTTGTTTTTTGATGAGTGTATTTATAGCCGAGTTGAATGAACATCAGGTGAAAAATAAAATGTTGGTTTCTTCAAAAAAACAAAAAATTAATTAAAAAAGTTATTTCGGGGGGTTGGTAGGAATAATAATCTTCTCTCACAATTACTTTATCAGAAAAATATATAAAATTTGTTTTTTGGCGAGTGTATTTGCGCCTGAGATTTGAATGAATATTACGTGAAAAATAAAATTTTGAATTCTTCAAAATCACGCAGATTTAAACAATGTAATAAATAAACAAATAAATGTAGGGACTACTTAAAGTGTTTCCCCCTTTGCTTGAGTGTCTTGTTACTCAAGTAATCATTGTGATAGTTTTATAAAACTTAAATATCGGATATCAGATAAATATACGGGGCACCCCCTCACCATATTAATAATTCGTATTTTTTTAAAAATTTAAATATTTTTTTCAATTTTTTTTATAAGAAATAATAAGTCCAAAAACAAATCAGGATAGGGGCAGCACTAGTTACCAGCTGTTGCATGCTGAAAAACTTTCAAAACTTGATTCAGTAGCGTCCACAGAACTTGTAGCAGAAATATTGTCGTTTATTGGATACTATTTTCCTCTAATTTTCAACATTAAATTTTATTTTCACACATTCTGTTTTAGACGTGAATATTAAAATATCAATTTTGACGTTTGACATTTAAAACTAAGGTTAGATTTCTCTTGAAGAAGGAAAATTAAAATCAATAATTTCGACTCAAAAATCTTTATTAAATATACAAAAATACTTAAAAAATACTATTCGTTAATGAAAACTCGTTCACAGTAGTGAAATATACGTTCTAGCTGCCCTCACAGACAACATAAACGGATCTCTTATTTTGGATTGCTATATCTTCCAGCAAACAGAATTGTCTTGGTAGATTTATCATAAATTATAAAAGCGAATGGTCGGTTAGCCCTGAAGTAATCAATATCGGAGATTCGATCTGTAAATTCGACAGCAGTCACGGAAGCTCCTACCGTTCCATCTTCATCAACATCGATTTCAGTCTGGTGATATAATCTCGATATGAACAGTGGTGACACGCTTGATATGCCGGTTAAATTGGAGCGTCCACTGTGGAAGACGTCCGTAGCTCCCAAAGCTGATAAAACAATGTTCAGATTCAACGAAGAGGAGATTTTGAATCTGGGTAATTCTACCATGATGTCCGTCGTGGAGAAAGCTAATTTGGTCTTGTTAAGACTTTCTACCAATTGTGGAATCGATGTTTCCGCAAGTGCATTGAGGACTGTCGCTAGTGGTACATCGTTCTTTGGAAGAATTGCCACCATGGAGATTTTGTTTTCCTTGAAAATATAAAATTGATGTTTTCATCATGCTAAACGAAAATGTTTAATTATCTTATTCTAACCTTAGTTTAATTGTCAAAATTTGAATTGATAATTTTGATGGTTAATTTTGGAAATATGTAGAATCATCAATAAAACCAATCTATTAATATTTCGATTTTATTAAGTCTTCCTTTCATCTTACAATGATTGAAAGTATATAAAAAAATATAATATATGCATAAAAAAATACACAAACATAAACTACACATCAACATTAAAACATAAAATCAATAAAAAAAATCAATGCAATCAAACATTTGGATTATAAACAGTACCGAGAAAGATCACCGTTGCGGTAACTTTGTCCACAACGAAAAACGCAAATGGTTTATCAGCACGAAATCCTGCTGGGAAAGATTTTTCTACAATTTCAACAACTGTGGCTGCAGATCCAGTAGTTCCATCTTCATCAACCTCAATTTCAGTCTTGTGTAGTATACTACTAACATATAATGGTGCAACAGATATTCCAGACAAATCTGCCGAATCTAAATCGAACACATCTTTGACGCCCATATCTCGCAACGTTTCGACGAGACTAAGTTTCGTTGAGATTTTGAATTTTGGCAATCTGACCACAGTCATCGCATCGCCATATTTTGCTTTGACTTCTTTGAAATAATTCATGATTTGGGAGAGTGGCTGCTCGGAAATTTCGTGCAAGACTGATGAGAGTGTTGAATTGGAAATTGGTAGGACCAGGATCATGGCTAGATTGCCACCCTTGAAAGAGAATAAATTTAAATTGGAATTTATCGGAATTTTTTGATAGGATCACTTCTGTTATAACCGCTTAGGTTGGTCATAAGAAAACCTCATGTGTTCTAATTTCAATCATGTATATTTTAAAATTTTCGCCAGAAGACATGAGGAAGTCAATTTTGGGCAGCAATGAGTGAGCTAGAATTTGGAAATTCGCCGTTTTGCAGAAGGATCTTCGGTTTCTAGGATACTTCGTCATGATCATCCAATTTGATTCCTCTTATCAGGTTTTCATTAGCAACTTTTCCATCCTTCCTTGATGTATTTCAATATATTGTACCATCCATGGTAGAGAATACATCACAAGAACTCCAAAGTTCGTAAAACAAATGATTTTATGACCACATTGTCAGGTTAAGTAGTAGACAAACAGCAAATGAACAAATTATTGGATGACGTAGTATAATATTATGTATACAGGGTGTATGTGAAATATCTGCTTGTCGCGAAAATAACAAAAGATACAGAGCGATTAATAGTCTATCTATCTTGTGCATATTTTTCAAAAACACTTTGTATGTATTTTTATTTTATAAGGGAAATGATAATTAGCTGATTAAACGATTGCAAAATGGCAAAACGCAATAGTTCTATAATCTTGTTTTCATTTTTTATTCTTCAAAACAAAAGCGATTCACGTAACAACTGAAGAGTCAACAAAATCTACTGGGTGATATTTTTTGTGTAAAAATAATCCGCCTTGCCCCCTTGGCACGCCCCAGTTATTAGGGAAATAATTGTAATAGGTGCAAAAGACACTTTTCGTATATTTAAAGAAATTGGAGAAATATTACTGAAATCAGCGGAAGCGTTTGATCATTTTTTTGTACAAGTCTAACACCCTTTATCTCGAAAATGAAGCATTTGCGAACAATTTTTTATAGAACTTTTTTTCTGTATTCCACTCGAGGAAACAAGATATTAAATTTGTATTACAAAAAATAATAGTTTTAAAAAAATATATACAGGGTGTTTCACAAATAGATGTCAATATTGACCCATTTTGAAGGGATTTTAAAATAAAACTGCTTAATTTTTTAAATAATCAGTGGGCACATAATTACGAAAGCGAAACGTGTAAATAGCGTAAAATCGATATACTTACAATGTACGGCAATTCGACAGCTATCGCTTTCCCGTTTAGAATTTGTCCGAATGGGAACGCTCCGCTGGTATGCATCATGGGTACGGTGGCAATTTCTTCTCTGCGTTCATTGTAAAACGGTTCAAGTTTCGTGTCAGCTTTATCGAATTTTTTATCCCAGAGTCCTTTGAAGAAGAGCACGCTAGTAATGAACATGTAGGCATCCTCCACTTTAGCTGGAAAAATTCAATTACTGTTACTCCGTTAGTCTTTTTTTTTAATATTATTTCGTGAAGTGATGGGAGGGGATGTGCAGGGAATTTTTGCGGATTTTTTTAGATTTTCCGGGATTTTCGTTATTGGATGATTATTTACCTGCGTCAATTATTTCGGGTATCTTTCCGTGAGTAGCATCTGACACAACTTTATTAATACGATCCGCAGCTATAGCAGGTTTTTTGAAGTCTAAAGGCTCGACTCGGACATTGTAAATATCTTGTGTTAAGTCGATGAAATTCTGGTTTAGTATTGCTTCCCTCCTGGTGAACATTGCGTTCAGAATCTCCAACGTAACCCATTCTTCATTTTTCTGGTGAGAAGCAAAATAAACATCGATGAGCCCAACTGTTTTCAAACAAACTCTTGAGTTATTGCAACTTACCGCTATTTGCTGTACCATACGCTGTTGCAGTTTTCTGAATGCTTGACGATCGGTTCCGTTATTTGGGGGTATATATAGTACATTCTCGAGTTGTGCGGCTGTATTCCTCATTGCGCCCTCGTTTACTATAGACATTGCTGTCCATACTGTATAGGGACTTATCGCTAAATTTATGTTTTCTGAAAGTTTGCCATTTGTTTCCTAAAATGTACACAGATATTGGTCAATCAACAATATTATTAAGTTTAATTTTAATTATATCGTAGATATAGTTTCGTTAAGTTATCTATTTACCGACTTCCTTTGAGTAACATTTTTTGATTTACATAGAAACCAAGACTTATATCTCTAACTCAAAGTAACCACATCCTAAGGAAGTCCCAGTATTTTATCGCCATAATTAATTGAATACAAAGAAATAAATAAAACGGTATCCATTAATGTTTAATTTAAATAAATTTGGTAAACTTGAAAGGGGATGAGTCATTCAGGTAATTACAGTTTAAGGTATGTTTGTGTAAAATAGCATTTTAATTACACTCTAACGACGTAACTGAATACAACTTTGTATCTTAAGTACAGAGTTAATTGAGAAACGTTCGTGTAACATTCGGTGTTCTATTGAAAGTGAAATTAAAAAACAAATGACGTCAAAGATGTGACATCTAAAATTTATCTACACAAGTTAAAGATACAACATTCTTCACCAATATTAACAAAAAAACTATACACACGCATACATACATACATACATTGAGAAATCCTACTTACCGCAAGAAGTTTGAGCCCGAATTGATTTAAAGCGTTACTAGCACTGTCCAAGGCGATTTCAGCGTGAATAATCGAGATCAATATCACGTTAATTAAATAAACTAAAAATAAAATAATTAACATTCGATCTTTGTACATCTTAATGGCGGTGAATCTTACTTAATTTCATATTTCTATCTATTTACTACTATTATTACTTCAATGTCGTCTTGTCTACTTCACGTTTGGCGACGCGTTTGATACATGCAGACCGACCGCTTCGATACTAACTTGACTGGAAACTGGATTTTATGGAATTATGGTGTGGGGAAAAACCCACATAGCTGGTATATACACACACACAATAACTGGACGTACATATACTACTGGGCGAGATGTGAAGGACACGAATATAATGATGATTCAAATAGATCGATTATATTTAAGAATGATAAAATATTTGGAATTACCGAGAAAAGGTATCTATTTCATAGTTTTACGGCTGGCGCGCCTAATTACAACGTCTTGTTTACTTTTATAGTATTTGTTTTGTAGTTTTGCTTCTTTTTAATATACAGGGTGATAGATTAGTTCGTCGTGAATCAAGAATGTATGTACAATAAAACCTGTGAATAGCGGCCACTAAAAAAATCACAATTGTTGGCCGCCAAAGAGAGGTGATGGATATTACTCACGCCAAATTCTAAGCAAATATTTTCACATACGTATACGTTTACATAGATTGCTTTTATTTTTTGACAAAACATGCTTCAAGTTTTGTTTGATTTAAATTTTTTAACTTAGATTTATAAATTTCACTTTCACATTTGTGTAAAATTTTTGAAACGTCTATAACCATGTCGCCATTATTGTTACACAGGAAGTAACTCTGTATTTCTCTTAATTTTTCGCACACTTCGCCCATATTTGACAAAGTTGATTTTGGATCTTCAAACTCTTCTATCTCGTTGTTATCGGACACATCATCATTATTGCATAGTTCTTCAGCGATTTCTGCTATACTAAAATCAGGATTCTCTGTAGGTTCATCATTGTCAATGGAAGCAAAATGGTGTAAACTTGCCATTGCACTGCCGACTTTTGGAAATAGTTTAGCAATGGGTATTTCATCCTCCTCGCAAAAATCTTCATTAGATTGAACTACTACTGCGAATCCAGCTTTGGAAAAACAGTTTGTAATGGTAGATCAAGAACCCTGTTTCCATACGGCTGCAATCCATGTTAGCGCACTTTATTTATGCTCTTTCATTCATCTTCAAAGTCACTATCACTCTCAACGAACGTTAATAGTCTTTTGATCAAAAAACTGCGAGATATCATGTTTAAATTGAGAATGATGCCTTGATCTAAAGGTCGACAATACGACGTAGTGTTTGGAAGCAAAAGAATCAATTTGACGTTTTCTAACGAAACTTGAAGTGAGTTGATGTGAAGTTACATTATCCAGGAATAGAAGCACCTTTCGATTTTGTTTTTTTCATTTTCATGTCAAACTGATACAGCCATTTTGTCATAAGATCTGATGTCATCCAAGCCTTTCTGCTATGTACCCACTCTAAAGGTAATTTGAGGATTTTTACTTTTTCCAATAACTAAAGGGTTTTCTTTGTCACCTTCCATATTTGCGCAGAATAAAACATTTAACCGTTGTTTTGCTAATTATTTGCCATTGCATTTATCGTATTTTAATACAAAAGTTTTATTGGGCATGGCGCGATAATACAGACCCGTTTCGTCAACATTAAATATATCCTTCGGAGAATAATCCTTTAAAATTAATGATAATTTAGATTTCCATGCTTCTACATCTTCCAAGTTTACATCAGCGGACTCACCACAAATTGATTTAAAAGTGATATTGTGCCTTTGACAGAAACATTCCAACCAACCATTTCAAGCAGCAAAATTCTCGATGTTTAAATTTCTTGCTGTCTCTAGCGCCTTTTGTTTAATCAATGATCCAGATATGGGAATGTTTTTATTTCTAACCATGCTGAACCACTTATACACAACTTGATCCACTGCTACTCCACCTGTTTTAGGGAATTTCCGTTTCTGATTCGAATTAATACCTTCTCCATACATCCTTTTAATATCACTTTTGTTTTTTAGGATATCGTTAATTTGAGTGTTTCGAACTCCGATTTTTTCGGCTAACTTCCGCGAACTTAAATTATACTTTTCACTCCCCTTGGTATATCAATTTTGTTTTTGAGTAACGAACGTTTTCTTTTTAGCGACATATTCAAACACTTGACGAACACAACGATAAACTTAAACTGACAGAATGAACAGGCGTTTTCGGAAACTGCTACAATCGGCTGCTGTTGTAAAATAATTCTATCGTGTTTCATTATAACTAACAAGAAACCCTTACAAGTAAATTCTGTCGCCTTGTTTAGACTGAACAACAAATACGTGAGTTTTAAAATTTTCGATACGGACATACGACCGTTATTGAGAGGTAAATTTTATTGCTCTTATCCCATAAAATAGTGAGATCGTCTGGCCGCTTTGTAAAGGCGGCTGTTATTGCATTGTAGATTTTTGCAATGTTTAATCTGGCCGTTATCACAGGTGACCGTTATATACAGGTGGCCGTTAACACAGGTTTTACTGTAATGCCATCATTTTTTTTTTGAAAACTTGGACTCGTTTTTTTTTGCATCATTTATGAATTATTTAAATTTCTTCAGAGATTTGATAAATCCAACTCTACTCAACAAATATTTTTCAAACTCCAAGTGTTTCAGAGTAAACATTTTTAGAATTTGCCAATACAAAACTTACACCTTTTCAAATCTGCAAAAACGCTAAAACTATGGAATTCATACTATAAGTTGCTCAACATTTTGTACTATGAAATGTACTCACAATCAGTATACTCATGAATTTAAAATGAGTAGCTTCGGTGGAAGCTCAGTTATGCGGATGCATTAAAGAATTTTAAATTATCAGTTGCGTTTGTATTACTAAAAACAAAACAAGAAAAAAAAAACGAATTAGTACTTTTTGAGCTTACAGCTTTATAACTTTTTCGCATATTGTCAAACGCCAAACTTAACAAGTAATCAATTTTAGAGTTGGTTGCTTTTAACATTTAATCCTGCGATCTTTTTTAACAACCCCCATTTTCTGAAATTATTGCTTTGATGTGAGCGATAAAGCAGTTACTGTTGCAATAAATATAACATCACTGGCACGAATACCAATCCAGATTTATCCTAATTTAGCGAGAGTTCAAGTAGCAGAATACGAAGTTTGGGAAGACTTAATCCCGATGCTAGGTCCTATACCATGGATTTCTTTCATACGAGTTTTCTCCCAGCTCTGGAGTTCCGCAAGGTTCTAATTTGGGTTCTTTATTGTTCAATTTATTTATCAATGATCTCATACTTTCTTTCTCCTATCCTGTTCTTGCCTATGCTGATGACATTAAACTGCACAACCCGATTTGCACAGTTCACGATTCAATCATCCTTCAAGCTAACTTATATAAGCTGGTGGAATGGTGTCGTCGATATAAGCTTCATGTTAATGCTAGTAAATGTTACATTGTATCCTACACACATACGACATCAACTTTGATATTGTCTTACTATATGGAAGGGTAGTTTCTAGAGACAAAATCTGTTATTACTGATTTGGGTGTATGGTTCTGAAGCCTCGCAAGCTTTGGGTTTCGTAATGTAGTCTATTACGGTGTCTCACCGCCGTAGTTCAAGTTTCACGTCCAAAAATCAAAATTGGTTCCAGTATCTTCCAATGTCTAATTGTTCAATGTCATCAATTTTCTCCTCCTTTCCCAAAACCATAATTTTTCAGTATTAATTTTCACATATATCTTTCTTAATTTTTCATTAAAGAAATTGATGTTGGGTTGGAAGTTTGATTTGGAGTTTCCTATTTGCGGTGATCGTCTTTCGGTCACTATTTATTTTGGTGCACAGAAAAAATCTGATACTGTGGTACTAGAAAGTTTGATTTTTTTTACAATTTTTTGATATCACTTTTGAAGGGTTACCAACCTCGTTCAGGGGTGGCTAAAGGGTAATAAAATAACAAATACTTCAAAAATTATCTTTAATTATAAAAAAAAATTAAGTATTATAATATTGTTTAAAACAACCACAATTTTTATTAGGACATACATACATAAATGCGCTTTACATTTATTACAAACTATTCGCGATTGTTTTGTACAACCAGGATGTTGGCATCTATAGATGCAAATTTTTTATTGGCGTCGACTGGCCATTTGTAGTTATCTCTAACCGATCTCATACCAACGGGACTCCTTTCCTCCAACCAATCGTTTCTTTGGGAATTAGTCCATTTTGCGCCATGAACTCCTTCATCTTCCTCAAATTCTTCAGTTTCTTGGATTTGTTCACTTCCTTCTTCAAAATCTTAGTCACTCGCAAGCGAAGACTTAGGTCCAGAGCTTTCATTGAGGGGTGGATTTTCATTGTCTTCGCTCAGATCTTCAATTTCCGATAGATTCACGGCCAAGTGCACCATCTTCTTTTATATCAATCATCGTTTAGACGACATTTTTGTTGATTATCTACATATGTATGTAAGTAATGAATAAATATGCGAACTATCACTTAATATTCGAGGTTATGTTACCCTGTACAATAATAACCGTGTAGTCACACTGTATTTATTTAACGACGTCCAATTTTGAAAAAATATTGTCCAAACGATACTGTCACACAACAGCCTGTAACAAGTCGTCCATCAGCATAGATATTTTAATGTTTTGCAAGGATTGCTAAAAATGCGTTCAATTGAATACACCATGATCAAATGGTATTTGACGCTATTCAGTTCCTATGCTGGAAGATAAAATACAGTATCGTTACTTGACGACACTATGACCGAAAGTGATAACATAACATAATTGTGTACACTTCAGTATCCACCACCCTTTCAAACCCACAGTGCTTGTGAACCATTCAGAATTTTCGTTTCTCATCTGGACGTAGCCTTTTGTATCCTCGTACAAGCTTTTTAGGCATTCTATTAATTGTTCATATGCCTGTCTTCTTCTCAGGACGTCCCATAAATGTTCTTTTTTATCTTGTTAAAAATTTAGCCATGAATATATCTGCCTTTTCGAAAGCCGGCTAGCAATTCTTCAAGTGTTGGCGTAGTTTTTCTTGGAGAATTCTAGTATAGATCTTTCTTTAAAGGTATCCCCCTAAAGTTGCTTCATAAACTACTATTTCCATTCTTATATTTTGGCGCCACTATGTCTGTTCTCCAGTGCATTGGTGCTTCTTTCTATCTTGCTCTTAGGCTTAGCAAATGCAGTAGTTTCAACTTATCCTCTTCCTTAAGAAACTTAATCGTTTCACCGTTAATTTCGTCTTTCCCATTTTTAAATCTTTCTATTCCATCATGTAATTCTTCTGTTGTACGCCCCTCTTCTTCTTCTTTCGTTCCTTTTCTATTGGAGGTATGGGATCTGGAAGTATTCCCCCCAAGGGTGCGTTCTGTCCACCTCCTTTGTTAATATGTTTCCATAGTTGTCTTTAATATTATTTAATAAAAATTGTTTTGGTGTTCTTGCCTCAATTATCATTCATTATTTGACAAAATTGACAATAGAGATAACCAATCTATGTGAGGCTTTCATTCTAATCGTGCTCCAAAAGAAATAACCAATCCAAATCTTATTATAAAGTTTGTAGAACGCCCTAGATATTTTCGTTTAAAGATTTTTAAAATTATAGCACCCATTGCATCTACTTTTAACTTTCTCTAGTTATTCGCCCTAACATAATTGTCTTCAGAAAACATTTTGAGAAATAACACTAAAATACGTCTGATTTGCGTTTGGATTTCTGCCAAGGCCATTTTACCACAAATTATGTCTACGTTTTGCTAGTCTGCAACGACATTAATGACCCAATTTCATTACAAATTATTCATATAAATAAATCTGTGCACAATATGCTATTATGACATAATATTTTAGCATATTTTACTTGGAGATATGTATTTAACTATATGTAAATCTATTAACGTGAACAAGTTTTGGAGATGCAAAAATGTAGCAGAATCAACTTAATCCCACGTCGTCCCCATTTATGCTTTAAAAAAAACCGAACCATTTTCCAATTTTATATCAAACAGAAACGTAAAATTCTTTTATTATCAATCGCACGAGGTATTCGACATCAACTTCACGATATTCGCGTATATTCCGACCATATTTCCATAGAACAAAGAATACCTAAACTTTTTTCCCCTTCATTTTCATATCCGTATTCTTCATATACAACGTGTTATAGGCGGAATCAATGGTAGAAAATTTGAATAGATTTCTTCATAGAGGCGTCGAGCGTCGCATTACGACGCCAAGGTAATTTTCGCGCTACATTCCACGCGGTTATAGTCGTTCGGTCGCTTCCCCTAACCGATATTCTGATCGATATGTAGACGAATGTGAAGGTTATATGTAGATTTCTACAATATCAAGTGAAAAAAAGAGGGACGCCACGACGATTTCGCATAATTTTGGTTGGTGTATTCGAATCACGTTTAAATACTCGTAAAAAATGTATCGAAAACGCTAAAGAGAAAAGTTCATCATCAAATCAAATTACAGACGAGATAATTGCAAATATCCGATACGAGCACGTTTCATTTCCAAAGCCACTGATCACCTCATGCGTATATTTTCCGCTAACCCAAATCTAATTCGGTTTCATTCTTTGTACTGGTATATCCGGAAGCGTGCTTGTAAATATGTGAACAAAGCATAGTATGCAATTAAAGCGTTTTGAATTGAATAGAGCTACTAAAAAAATCGTAACAATCAGATATGAATTATACAACATAGTCTCACACTAATTAAAGCCCTTTCATCTCTTTACTAGACGATTACAAATTTTGGCAATACTCCAGTAGTACAGATTTGCACAAATGTCTGTTTATTTGATTAAAGTAAACATTTTACCGAAGCTAGTTGCCTCAACGTATCCACGATTATTTCAAATTTATAACATCGCAAAGTTCAAGATGTAATATTAACCGTTCGGGTTTTGGGATATACATGAATGTAGATCAAACAAAGTATCTACAACACATCTGAACAGGATTAACTCTCTTGATAATTAAAGTTTTTAAAGTTGAATGCGAACAGGAAGGTGTACGTACGTGTTGTTGATAACGTTAGGGCAAGGAGATGATGAAACTACTTATCCCAATTACCATATATATTAAGCTGACCGAAAAGGACTAATAGGACTACGTAGATTCCGTTGTATCTAAGTCCCTTTAATACGGAGGTTGTCCATTTTCCGATGGAATTGTTTAGAACAGTGGTGGCGGGTGAGAAGGCAGAATCTTTTTGTACTGTTTGATGGAATAGAAAGTATACGAGGATAAAGTGGTATCTTAGTTATCCCAAAACTGTTTGCAAAATTTGTTTAATGATGAGGTGATTGCCCCATTAGTGCGTAATATAAAAGGACCATAAAAAGTAAAATCTGATGGTTGCACTCTATTGCTACAGGGTAGCAGAACAATTCGATCATTTTAACTTGTTTTTACATTTTTTTACTCGTGGAGCAAAGAATTCGTGACGGCCGTTCCCTCATTCGTTTGCTGTGTGTTTGTATGAGTACATGGTGCCTGCTTAATTACTGTTGTTTTTCGGTCAACTCATTAATTGCGCCTGCCCAAAACAATTAGAATTTGCACACACTCCCATACCAGTTTGGAGGCTAGATGATAAGATGCTAGAAACTTTAAAGCTAACTGACTGTATATTACTGTTTGAAATACATACTGTGGCATTTGATGCTTTTGCCGGAAATAGTACCTGATCTTGGCCCCTCTGTTGTGTGCCAGTTTTGAGTTCCTCGGTTTACTTCCTACATCATTTTTAGCCCAATTCAAAACAAAACCTTGTAGGATTTGTCATAGAAGAACCTCGTGGTTGCGACATATGTCACTGCGGAATCTGCCATTTTAAACATAAAAACTTGAACCAAACACAATATGATGACGAAAAGTTAAGATTGCCCAAAATTCACCAAGGACGATATAACCGTTTTAAGACTGCAATTACTTTAAAGCTTTATTCACACATATAGGGTCGTGCATGGACCGTGCACGGACCGTGTGGGATCACGATGAGACTGCGGCAATTCACATATGTGAAGCAAATTTCATACGTTTTTTTACAAGTTAAGAGATGATCCAGTGAAATTTTATAAATATTTTAGGATGAGTCCTACAAAATTTTACAACAACCTAATTCAGCTAAAAATTCAAAAACTTAATACGAAATGGAGGTGGAGTATTGGACCGATTACGTTAGTGCCAGTCCTACGACGATTCTAAGGCGACTTTTGATGGTTTGTTCCAATTCTCACCGATAGTGTTGTGCATCGACTGTGTTCGTACCGAGCTGTCAAAAGTGGCTCCTTAAAGTTATCGAAGAGGATACGATCGTAGTCTAGTCGGTGTACAGTACCATAGGTGTGAATGGGAAGTGGTCGCTTTCATATAATTTATCTGGAAAAGTCGTTTTTGCGATTTAGAATAACACGACACGGTCCATGCACGACCCTATATGTGTGAATTAAGTTTATATACTTGAACATATTGCTTCTTTACAATCCCTCAGTTACATTTTCATATTTAATTCTAACAGAACTTAACTCTATTCGTTATTACCGATGTTGTTTACAAGCAGATTACTGTAGGAGTACTGCTCGTTTTGCATAAATTTTATCTCGTGAGTAAACTGTGGTATTTCTTTAATAAATTCCTTCCGAAACATACAGTTATAAAAGGCGACACACAATAATTTACTTAGGCTACGTGACAACATGAACGTGCCAAATATGCACTCTGGTTACATGGGTTCATGACGAATACGCTGTATGAACATTCTTTTCGTTGAATCTGCAAATTAATAATTTAATTTTTAACTGATGGGGCGTCGAACATATTCGCGTCATAATGACATAAAGTACACTTAAGCTGAAAGTCAGGAAAGCGTTTAGGTTGTACTTAACTCCAATCAATCATTCTGCACTAGCACTTGACTTGAAAAAGTTATTTTGACTTAATATATTCGTTTTATATAAAACAAATTAATTAATAGCAAAAAATTATAACAAGAATTTTTGCGAATTCTAATTTTATTTGAAGTAGCCGAAGAAATTACAGATTGAGTGCTAATTTCCAGTAACGCTATTACGGCTATTAGTTACTAACTGACAATGTCACTATTACGGCATGTTCACACAAGTTTGTTGTCACGTTCCAATATATTTACAGCTGAGGCTGCTAATTTATTAAAGCCCTGTAACAGCATGTAGATGTAGATTTCCTATTATATTTCTGCACAATTGGACATAATGAACGCGTTTATCTTTTACATTTGTTCATAACTGTAATAAAATAATAAAAATATAAATAATAAAAATAATAATAATAAAAATATAAATAAAATAATAAATCTGTGAGGTTCCTTGGCTTGACATTGGAGGCTGGTTTGTTATAGAATGAACACTGTCAAACGTTAGTTAATAAATTATCGAGTAAGTGTTACATTTTTCGTTGTCTGAGATCGCAGGTTACTGTAGAATGCATGCTGACACTGTACTACGCTGAGGTTCAGTCGAGGATACAGTACGGTATTTTACTCTGGGGTACATCGGCAGCAGCTAAGAGAGTCTTTCTGGCACAGAAGGCCGTTTTAAGATCAATTGTGGGCGCTCATTTCACGCAGTTTTGCCGACCAATATTTAAAAAACTAAATTTGCTACCCCTAATCTGTATTTATATACTAGAATTAGCCTGCTATGTTTACAAAGATAAAGATAATTTTACCTTGAATGCGGAATATCACGATTATCAGACCAGAGGAAGGGATTATATCCACACTGCAGGATACACTCTTAATATTACGAGTCTTGGGGTGAGAGGTATGGGAGTTAGAGTATATAATCATCTACCTCGTAAAATTGTATTGATGCAAACTTGTCGACCTTCCGTAGTGCTTTGCGGAAATTTCTTTTGGAGCACAGTTTTTATAGTTTAGCAGAATTTTTTGGTCAGGCACAATAATTATATTATGTATTTATTACTGCGTAAATCTCAAATTTTTGGCAATTTATTTAGCCTCAGTGTTGATACTTAGATCATATTTTTATTTTTATTTAGATTAATTCTTTATTTAATTAGATTAATTCTGCATTTAGTTAGTTTTATCAACTGGTTGTACTTTTCTTCCTTATTTTTTGTGTATTTTCTTTTTGACTTGTTAAAAACACTTATGTGTCTTGTAACAAAATAAATATTATTATTATTATTATTATTATTATTATTATTATTATATTATACTATTATTCGTTTAAAAAATTTTGCAGGAATAGCTGCGATTTATATTATTTTAAGATGAACAATATTATAACACTTCACTATTGTTCACTTTGTCCATCTTCTTGTGGCGGTAGCTGAGAGAGCGCTGCTTGATTCTGAAATTTCTCTTGTTAAGGCCCAGAAAGGATTTCGTCTTAGTGGCTGAGAAAGTGCCTTAGGTTAGCAGTATTGCGAGATCTTTTGTTTAGTTTCCCACTTTTAGTTAGACCAAACAATGACATTTTTTTCGGTAATCTCATTGGCTACACATTTGGATCAGTGGTCTGAGAGTGACCAGAAAATCCCATGCCTGCTCAAAGAAGATTAGATTAGATTAGGGGTGGCCCTACGGGCCTCCTTCACCGCGACATTCCTGGTCTATTCTGATCCCCAGTAATCCTAGAAGGCGCCCTCTAACTTTGCCTTCTTTATGAGGCTTAACGTCCTTGAGAGCGGCTTCTGTATGTAGCTCCGTGCTGTTGAATACTCTGCGCCCAAAATTAGAAATCTTATCCTTGCCAGGCCTTCGCAGTGGCATAGTACATGGACTGGGGTTTCTTCTTCCTTCTTGCAGAATCTGCACATGGCATCTTCCTCTTGGCCCGTGTTGTACATATGTCTATTTACCCTATAGTAACCTGTCAACAGGTCTACTAACATTTTGACGGTTTTCCTGTCTTTATCTAGTAGGTCTCTAGTGAATTCGGGCTTCTGTTCTTTTAGGAACTCCTTTGCCTGTCTTTGCCCAGATGATCTTTGCCACCAATCTCTGGACCTATTGTGTATCCATTCATTGATGGATTTTCTGATTTGTGATTTGGTGGTGCCGAAGGATGGGCCAGCCCGACGAATTGCTTCGACGAACCTTGTCTGGCCAGATCGTCTGCCGCCTCATTTCTCTTCATGCCCTCGTGTCTGGGAACCCAGACCAAAATTAGTTTCCTTTGAGAACCCATCTCGTTTAGGGCATTAACGCAGTCCCAAACCAGTTTGGAGTCAACACTTGCTGAACTAATCGCTTTAAGTGTTGCTTGGCTGTCCGAGAAGATGGCGACGCTTTTTCCACTTCTCTAACGCAATGCTGGATTGCTGCTACCTCAGCTTGAAAGACCGTTGAGTCCTTGCTGAAGATTATCGAGCCAGCATCCAGCTTCTTTTCAG
This sequence comes from Popillia japonica, assembly GCA_004785975.1. Taxonomy (NCBI): domain Eukaryota; kingdom Metazoa; phylum Arthropoda; class Insecta; order Coleoptera; family Scarabaeidae; genus Popillia; species Popillia japonica. Next base: position 71,183 of record ML218770.1, read on the forward strand.
ACATTTCTGAGCATATTGGTGAATGATGCATATGTACTTCTGCCCGAAAACAAATTGGTGTTGTACCTAACGTCATTGATGATATGCTTGCCCATAGATACTCATCTCACTAAAGAGAGGCAAAAGAGTTCCTAAAAGAACAGAAGCCTGAATTCACTATAGAAACCTGCAGGAAAACCGTCAAAGTGACAGTAGGTCTGCTGACAGATCACTATAAAAAATGTAATTCCTAGGCCTAGCAGATGATGCTACCTACAGATTCTGCAAGGAGGAGGAAGTAGCCCCAGTTTATGTGCTATACCATTACTGGGCACAGAGAATCCCACAGCGCACAGCTACATGAAGGAGCCGCTCTCAAGGACGATAAGCCTTATAAAGGAGGGCAAAGTTAGAGGGTGCCTCCTAAGATTAATGGGGATCAAATAGACCTGGAAGCTTGCGTTCAAAGAGGCTCGCGATGCCACTCCTACCCCTAATCTAATCTAATATTTGGTTCCATCGGTACACCACAGCATGGACGGATTTTGTAAATACATTTGCGTTACTCCCACGTCTACAGTTGATACTGATAGCGTGCAGGAATATATTTTGACAAAATAAACTAAACTATGAATAGTTCCATTTTACGACTGGAATTTCATAAGAACAAGATACTCTAGACCGAAAACAACTTACTAAATGCGTTTGTTTGACATGAAATTGGACACAACCTGCTTTATCCTTCTTGAATCTAAGTGTTGCAGGAGTCTAGACCATCAAGTGCAAAATCAGCTATCATTCGTCGACAGAAAGAACCTTGGGCTATCTAACCAGTCCCACAGATGGGATCTCGTTGCATCCCGGTTAGTGAAGGAAAAAACTGCGATTTTTTTTTGGCGGAGCAGTCTATTCTGGAAGACGTTTACCTTTTTAAGTTTATTTACTTTTACTGGCACTGGACCAAGTTATGACGAACGGGTTGGTCAGATTAGTCTGGAGAAACATCAAGTTAAGTTTGACCATAATGCTTAGAGATCTCAACTTCCAAAAGCGAGAAGAATATTTGAAGAGTGCTATATAAAACTCTGCTCAATTTCATTGGGAGCAGGGAAAGTATACTGTGACCTAAAGAATCTTAGAGGCAATATATCGGATTGGTAGGTTTTGCAAATTTCTTATCCACAGATAATTCAAAAGATCAGAGAATCTATCATCTATTTTTGGCAACTCACTTCCGTACAACATCCTATCCCAATCAATTTGCTTTATATTCCCCTGAAACATAGTCCAGATTTGCCAAATAAAATTATCTTATTGGCATGACTGGATCAATATTGATTTCTAAAACTATAATAATATCCACCCTCTCCCACTTACATCTCAATTCTCCGGGACACCACTGGAAGACGGAGACATGTCTGTCCTTTCAACAAGCAGCAACTATTTGCAGATCAGCGCCTGTAATTCCTGGTGCTGTTCGACGTGGTTCAGTGTAATGCAAATGTTGCGGTTTCCTTTGACGGGGGGATGTCTATTACGTGTATTTCGCCGCTGACCGAGACTAAGTTTAGTTATTGATTAAGTCCCCTCGCCGCAGTAACTACATCATGCCAGCAGATAGAAGTGTAGACGAGGAAAGTGTAGTTCGCTGGGAGAGAAGACGTGAGTACTGTACTAGCTTGACGGCTGACAGCGTCGACAGCTAAGATCAATCCATTCGGAGAGCCTTGAAAGCAACCCCATCGATTTCTAGAGCGTTTGTTGGATAATTTCGAAATCTTTTAAGAGATATTTTTTTTTAAATAATACGAACCATATTTAAACAAAAAAAAACGTATCAGCTCTCGATTATTCGGTTGGCTTATCGCATATTTCCTCCCAACCTCGAATAACAGCGTGTATGTAAAAAAGCAACCGAGTAAATAAGGTTGGAAACTCCATTTATGTAAAACCGTAGCTTATTGATTATACTCGTACGCAACGTACTTGTAAATTTCGTGCACGTTTTTGGGCTGTGCGCCCCGGGGGGTAATTTTGCAGTATTTATTTTAATATTACCTCGTCAAGTGATTTATTGTGCCAAGTCGGAAAAGGTTAGCCTACATTTTCGCCTTCGCCGTACTCTAATTTAATTGGAAATGGTGCAGTTTTAGCGAGCACCCAGAGCATGTTCAAGTTGTAGTGGTATAGTTGGGAGTTTTGATATAATAACGCGGTCGCTCCCCTTCCACCAGTTGAGAATCTATCGACGGTGTGTGCATTTGCTTGATTAGCACTACTTGCAAATTGTGCTTGTTCCCGAGCTGTTTTCAGTTCTCGTTTTTTTTCCCCTTCGCATTTTTTCCGCAGCATTTCACTGGTGGCGGTAATGTAATCAATTCAAACGAGAAAGCTGTTGTTTTAGATTTTTATTGATATAAGTAATACAGGTTTAATTTCCTGGCTGTGAAACCGCCAATTAGAGATCAGCTCCTGGTGATGAGTGACAAGAAGAGAATTGTGTAAAGGAGGAGATGAAGACAAGATATGTGATGAACAGGTTTGAATTGTTCAATCTGAGAAATGAATCGTAATATACTGTGGTAGTTTGGATGAGTAGTTATTTGGACCATCTTACCACAACCAAATCTTATCAAATCGTACACGTTTGTTTTTTGATTTTGGAGCTGCTGTGGTGTGGTGGTGCTCTGACCACTTATCGATACATCTCAAGGTACCCAATGCCCTCCAATGCCCAAAAAACGACTACCATTTGCAACTGATGACATTTATTCTTCTAAGACATGGAAACGTTGCACCCTAGATGTGTGGCGTCTACCGTCAAATATCCACCGTCTCTAATGGTTCTGGTTGTTATAAGCAGTAATGGTTTAGGACATCTCTGCTTTCGTTAAGATACAATGAGGCAGGATTAATGCATAAATGCTTTTCAGCCGTATTTTGGAATCGTTCTATTACTTCATCTAGGATAATTAACCATGACACACAGCCCTCTTCTGCCAGTCAATTCCCACGATTTATATCCTATATAAAACGTGTGGAATATGTTGGAAAGGCTGGTGTATAAACAAGAATCCTAGACAAATAAACATGAATGGGAAACATATCAGAAATTTAGCATGGCGTAGAAGAAATAAAACCATCGTGGCTTCTATGGAGAAG
>SMLS01069012.1:0-29435 GCA_004785975.1 Popillia japonica
TAATTGATCTAGTTCGTTAGTACATAATGTTTGTCGTAAACGGTTTAACAAAACAATGTTTTTTTTTGGTTTATGCGTGAACATAATGGAGAGACGTTAAGGTGAACTTACTACCTTGTTGAATGATAATAATAGTGAATTAAACCATAATGTGCCACGTCTTACTTTGAGCAAAAGCAAACACCTTTTGTACACATTATCTGGGGATCATAGTAGTAATATGAAGGAAATATTTGCACGATGAAATGTTTTTTAATACACAACTAAATACATATGTTTAATGCCATCATAAGAATAATTTCTAAGCTATAACAGTTTTCAGTTTAACACATTTCTTATTCTTTTTTAGTCTACGCATTTACTTGTATCATGCTCAAATTTTTCTCATTTCTCTGATGTGCTGTTTCTCAAAAAAAAAAGTTATTAGAAGGGATAATTACTGCGATATAAAATAGTAGATGGTAGATAGACATGATGATCCCCAAACGAACAGGGTCATACTTATGAAGATCACTTATAAATTATGTAATGTGTTTAAATGAAGTGCAAAGTTATTCGAATTTTTTTCTACACATTTCTGGTACCTATACTTGTATAACCACAAGCTTGTGGTATTATTATTGTTTTGTAGTACATTTTTTAACGATAATTTTATGGTACTCCTTACCTCAGCTTGTGGTAACGATTACCATAATATACCTAGGTGTTTATTTCTTTTAATTTAATTCTGACTGTTTTATAAATAATGCACTAGAGATTTTATAATTAACTATATTGTTATTAACTATACTGTTTATAGTAGTTACGGTATTGACACAAAATAATGTTAATTCCACATGGACGATTGCCAGTAGTTTTTAAATTCTTTAAATTTAGACTACCAAACATATTGTGTATTGGGCATGTGTTAATAACAAATTTAATGTTAAGCTACCTCTGGCGATGATGAAGATATTGAAGCAGGAGATTTCTGTAGTCTGCGAATATGCTCTTAGTCACAGGCCTAATTGCTTTCGTTAGGGTGGGTACTATAGAAAGCAGAAACCAAGAAGGAAGTAAACATTTTAAAGGCGAATTAAAACCATTGGGTCTTTTGTCTTGGTACAATCTCTGCCGCATGGCAGCCTTGACTGTTATTTTGTACCCTGAAACATTTCGAAGGTAGAATTGCCCTAATTTGCTTCATACAATTCTTCGCTGGTGTTTTTGGAGGATTATCCAGGGTTATCTTTGTTTCGTGTGTTGTTTAGTGTTTATGCCTAACGCAAACAGTGCTAGATTCAACGCATATCCTTTTTGTATTGCTCCCAATTTCTTTAACTACGTCATTTGTCAGCAAATTCAACAGAACATGATTTATTGTAAGTGGTTTCTTCTCTTATAGTGTTGGTATACAATCTTGTAACGCTTCCTAGTTTTTGTGCTTGCATGAGCTTATCCTGTGTAGCAACTAACTAGTTAACTATGTATTATAATCAAAAGTGGTTTTTGCGGAATCATTTGCATTAAATAGTAAGACCCCATTGGCCAGAATTGATATATTTACTTTTGCCGAACACTCAATGCTTTTCTGAATTCCACGTTGGCAACTTATCTCTTGACTAAGTTTTTCGAGTCGTTCATTCATATACGATCCCATTCATGTTAATTTTGACAGTAATGCTGACGATCAATTTAATAGAATTGGTAATAAAAAGGAGATACCTCTCAAAAGTTGATATCTCAGAAATAAAAAGTTTTATTAGGATTCGTTAAAAGGGAAAAGCGTCAGGTCCTGATCAAATTTTTAACAACACCGTTACGAAGCTTTTAGACTTCTAGGTAACATGCTGAAGGTTTTAATGCCTTCATGCCATTCTAGATTTTAGCAATATGCCAAAGAAATATACCACAATGGGGGCAATTTCTAAGAGAAACTTGTATAAAATTATTCAAAACAGCAGTTTGGATATCAACCAGAGAAACGATATCCCTGTCATCCTTCGACTTGCGGACGGAGATCAACTTCGACGTTTGGAATCATCGTCTGTGGTTTACCTTGATGGAGAGCTTATACTGCGCCATAACTTAAGCAAAATCACAGTACTATTCAATGCTGAGAAATGACTTGCCGTCTCTTTCTATGTTAAGGTTCCTTTCCCAAGGGTAAAATGAATTAATAGCATAAGCTAATTTGCATTTTTGTTACTTACACTCATATGAGGACTCTAAACCACCATAAATTTTGTAAAGGTTTTGGAATAAATTTGACTTTTGTTAGAATTGCGTGTTATCATTGACCTAAAAGTGGAAAAACTATCTGGATAATAAGATAAGTTAAAAGGTCATAAAAATACATATATTAATAATCTAAAGACGTAATATTGAAGCAGAACTTAAGGGGTTAGTTGTCAAGACGAAGTTGGCCAAGATTTTTTGATTTGTTATTTTTTTTTTGCTAAAGTTAAAAAAAACACTTATGTTTATTTATTCGTTTACCGTATGGCATATACCGAGGACATTACTAAATTACAGTTTAATATCTAAATTAAGGATGTATTCAATCGACGCTGGAATCGCGTATAGGAAATTTCTTGGGTCGCCGTCGTACCTTCTTATAAGACACTCGCTTTGAATATGCTGGATTGCTTGTTTCTCTGCACCACAGCCACATTCGAGACTGGGAATTTGATCCCACTTATACTGGAAGCTTGCACAGTTTTCGTGCCAAATACTTACTCTGTTTAAACTGGACCAGACCTTCCGTGACAGGCCAAACCCGAAGGGGTACGTCTCGGATGGCTGCCCTTATTTGTTCGGCTGTTCTTGTTGGCGGGTTTCTCGACCGGAGCCGATTATGGTTGGCATCTTATTTTGGATTGGAAGAAAGGTTTTCCATATGACATTTTGAGGTCACAGTTCTGGGGTGGCACAAAACTTACTAGAGGCATCCATTGAGTGTATCAACAAGTCTTGTGTGAGTACTGTTTAGCAGCACAATATTCGGCAGCTGGATAGAGAAGCCCTAGAGTTGAGCATTGCAGTGTGGGAGAATTTGAGCCTCATGTTCTTCCACATAATTTGTGGATTATTTTGTTCCTAGTTTTTAATTTGGCTGCTGTATTTTGCAGCTGTTGTTTAAAAGGCAGTGTTCTATCTAGTCACCCAGATATTTTGGGGTATTGTTGTATCTTAGCAGGTATGTATAAGTTAAATAGAGTTGAGCGAGCACAGATCCATGTGGATGTCCATTGTTAAGGGTCCTGGTTTATAACTTTCATTATGTAATTATGAGTTTAATATATTATTTTATTTCAATTTTATTATTAAATTGTTAAATCCTACAAAAATATTTTTCAAAATCAATCTCAATTACGTAACCTAATTGTGAAATTGATACTAGATAGGAAAAATTATATAAATGTGTATACATTTTTCATATTTTATTAAAATTGTGAGCAAATGTAGAAGCTTGATTCATGCGTTATTACGTTATTACATTACGTAGTAGTAAAAGTCATTCGCAACTAACATCTAATTTATGTAGAGTTCGTGCTTTTTTCTCTGTCGTAAAAAAAAATAAATTTCATCGTTTTCATAAATAATTTTTACGATGTAATGTAAAAGCTGTGTTTAAAAGCCGTCGTGTATATGTATCCTACGTTTACATATAATGGATGTATTACATGAGCAACGAGTTTTCCAGTTTTCGTATGCCGTCCACGTATTTATGCGTATAGTTACAATACTCATCGTGTAAGATTAACGAAGGTCTCGCGTGAGTCGAGAACCCCTGGTGGTAATAAAACAACACAACAGCACATCAGATCAAAACTACCGAATGCATTGTATACATGTAAGTATGTATATAGTACCATGTGCGTGTCAGATCGATAATTTAGATAGGGGGACTTAAAACCCTTCCCTACCTTTGTATACCCACCAAACAGACATTTTAGATGACATACATATTATACTATTGTACATAAAATGATAACGGACGTGTGCGAGTGAAATGGATAAACATGGGGTTCGTGTTGCTAATTGGCGCACTCCGTCGAAGATGGCCACCGATGGGGCTAACTGATTAATGGATTCAGCGAATTAAATTATTACGTGCTGACCGCGTTTTGTGGGTCAAAACAAAAAGAGAAGGAGAATTAATGGAGCCTTATTTTCGTTATGTACCGTACCCAAATAGTTTGTCGCGTGCTTCGCCAGTCATGATGACAAAGTAATAACGTTCTAACCGCTGACATTCCTAATGAAACTCAAATATATTCGTCAAAACAACGATAAACTTATTTGAATACGATCATGTATATATAGGATCTAGCAACGGTGTAATAAAGAAAAAAGAAAATTTATGTGTTATGTATTTTCCTGTATTACGTCAGAATATTTTTTTTAGTTTTGTGTTGATATTGGTATCGTCGTTATCGTGAACAATATGTCCACACTTCATGTTTCACTTTAGTGAGTACTTAGATACTTAGCTCTAAATACTTTTAATCAAAGACCTGCGAATGTTGTTTTGTTGAATTTCCTATTTCACTTGCTTTCCAAAAATTGCATTCAATATTGCGAAGTTATTTTTATCCTAGAGAGCTCCCTCTCCATCTTGAAGGCCAAAATAATAACCAGCCAAACAGGAGCCGAAGACTTTCTGAATTACCTGCATGATAATGTATTGGTCGAAATACTATCGAACGGTCAAGCTACCCTCAAGACTTTACAGGCTGTCAAATTTGATTCCGAGGTGGTACTGAGTTGCCGCAGGAGGCTGCACCAACTCATAGAATATCACAGCACACTCAGATTAGTGAACATGAACTTGCTGTCGGGTTACCCACAGTAGACAACAAACATCCACTTACAGGATTAGAATCAACGTGTGGGAGTTCTTACGGCTGCATCAAAGCTGTCGTCAGAACTCTGTCTCTGCCACACATCACTCTCAGTGAAATGAACTAAGTGGCACGAGACTGTAACATTCTCGGTATTTATCCATACCAGGATAGACTCTGTAAAGCTGTCTTTTCGAGCAGGCTCAGGTTAAGGGTGCTAAGGTATCTCGACTGGACACTGATAACCCAGACCAGTAAAATTACCTTTCGACCAACTCACTCACTTCTTTATTCGAGTACGAGCGGATCGCGGGGATTACAACGTCATGTTGGTACAATAAGCTTTTGGTTAAGCCGCCGTTTCGGGTTTATCCACCCACGATAGAAACAAATTAAGCTATCTTTACATATACTGGTACCTGAAATGAAATTTTTGAGCTATTAGTACTTTTTTACTTTAAAATGCTTCTAACATACAGATAATGGCATGGCTTGCTTTAATTTATTTAGATTTCATTAGCAGGATGACAGTATCTTCACTTCTCAAAGTTTTGCTAAAAATTTTTCTTGGCACTCACAATCAGTGGTAATAAAGATGAAATGAATAGAAACGAGCGATCTATGTATATATTTCGTAAGATATAGTGTCATTCTAAACTGTTATCGCTTATCACACAAAGGAATTAAGTGTGCATACACGAAAAAAATGAAAAATATCCTCTGCACAAATATGTACATACCTGCTAACTTGCACATATGTATGCCATGACAAACCGCCGGTTCTCGAAAAGATTTGTACAGTGCGTTGATTTAAAACCGACTCAAACTGCCATAAAACTCGATAAAAGTATGCTTTACAGCGATATCCAGATGCGAAGCAGTAATGATATGGTCAACTGTATGTAAATTATTATACTATATATAAATGGAATATATTTTTGTATCAAATCGAGTTTCAAATGCAGGTACACAATTATGCTTAATGCAAGGGATCATTTATATACTCTTAAATTGATAATTTTGTAATGCGATCCTAACATGTTTTGAAATAAATAAATACGGTAAAAGTATCTGAAAAAGAATATATTTCTGTAGCCATTTTAAATGTGTGCGTACCAGTTCATAAGCAAATCGCTTTATTACTACAAACATCCAGGTAAATGTGGATAGTTTTTGTGTGCGCCGTTAGGTCCATGTCGGTTGGCGGGTGAGTCGGCTTTAAATCAACCCAGTGTACATACATATATGTATGACTGAATGAGCCAAATATTTTGCCATCTGCGTCAGTACAGCGTGTACATGCAAAAGAATTATTATTCGAAGTGTTTACTACATTCAAAACAAAAAAATACGCTGCCGATGTGAGGAGTGAAGAGGAATGGAAATAATAGAATCATTATGTGATCCAGTCTGGTGAAAAGCCTTAGCCAGTTATGGTTATAGATGTAATGCAATGCTAGTTTTTTTTTGTTTTAAGCAAATGAATAGCTTTACCTCATTTAAAGTGTGTGTTACGATCGGGTTGCTCTATCATTGGTTATGATATTGATCCGTAGTGACTGTAAACGCTTTGACCAAAAATCTCTTTTCACATCACAGTTTATGGTTAAATCTCCGAAAATGTATTCGACGCACATGTATTGCTATACTATTTTTGTATACATTCGATTCCGCATGTTTGGCACATTGTTTGCACCAGTACACACCTTCATGAAAACTAACCATATAAGGTCGAAAATTCTCGACAAAAAATATGTTTTTAAATCTAACTTTGTTTAGAAAGTTCATACCCTACAACTGATAACTGACAAAACATTTACCGTATCTTTGCACTTTCAATTGTTATTTCCAAATATGTTATCCCAACATTATGCAGTTATTCCAATATTATCTTGTTACAATATTTTTGAATTCAAAGTTCTCTTCGCTTTCTAAATACATACATACTACATATATGAAAAGTCAATCGCAATCATTCATTTCTATATAACACTCAACGGTTAAAATTTATAATTCTTTTGTTAAGACCCGCTATAATAAAGCAATTCTTTTTCTTTATGATAGCTACAACTATCTTTTTTCAAAATTCTATAAATTATTATTTCAAGCAATTAACGGTAAATGCCCTTATTTGACAGTCAAGAAATTGTAAATAAAATCTTGAAGGTTATGAAAAATGCAGAAATAGGCCAAACTTTATACTTAATTTTATATATTTTGTATTCTAAGATACAAGCTGCTTGCCACCTCCAATTGGCCTTTTGTGTCGACAGCTCTACAGTTCTTGGGCTGGTGTAGTTTTTATGAGTCCTAATATACACGTAAACTTGTCATTAGTAGGTTCTTGTCAAGTCCATAATTACACTAACGCTTCCTTCTGTCCATTGCCTTGTCTATCTAGTCTGTAACGTTTATCCTTGATAAATCATCCAGAACGCTGTCGAACCACCTCCTCCGAGATCTGCCCTTTCTCTTTTTCCTCTCCTACATAATAGCAATTTGGGCATTCTATTTTTTTCCAATCTCTGTACATGTTCTAGTCCTCTGAGTCATTGTGCTCGTGCTACAGTTGTTATTTTTGGTTGTCCATACAAGTTTACTAATTCTAATTTGTTCCTGTTCTCCATCATGTCTTTGTATGGGCTCCGCCATATGTCGCTTTGAGTACTTTCCTCTCTCATCTCTCCAGTTGTTCCTCTTTTATCTTCCTCAATTTTAACTAGGGTAACGAGGTACACGATGATACATCTGCATAAAGATTATGGTCACCTTTAATTGAGTTTTTGTGTTTGGTCATCATAAGAAAGCAAATTACTCTCTGTTAAATACCATATTGTTAGTTAACCAGATTTATTAATGTAATTTACAAACGACAATTCTACATTGGCAATCCACATTGTCATTTATGTTTACATTTACTACATTTATCATTTAGATCATAAGTATATTAGATAGTTCAGAATTCAAAAATATAAAAATATACTGATATAGCTAATATGGCGGATCTATTTAAAGCTAATCGACTATTACAAATTAATGTACACTCTTAACATTTAAATTGCTGACAGAACACGCCAGGACTAAAGCAGGCGAAGAATGAGTTAGCAAAGATGGTGCTATCTTTCAACAAATGGTACTACTGGCAGGATTCTTGTCATACGGCACTGAAATCCCATCTACACAAGCTCGGGAAAGCTAAAGATCAAATCTGTCGTCTATGCCAAAAAGATCTAGAGGAGGCAGAACACATTTTGTGTGAATATGTTGCTGTAGTCATACTCGACATTAACACTTCAATAGGTCGTTTCTATCGCCTACTGAAGTCCAGGATGAGATTTCTTGATTAACTTTAGTGTTCATTAAAAGCCTCCAACTAGTCTAACAAACACCCAGAAGCGCAAAGACTAAAGGCAACAGTGTTACGACCCTCAAGTCTTTCAGATCAAAATATATTTAAACTTTAATCTGTCCTGATGTGTATACCGAATGCGTATTATTATTGTAATTCTTTATGCAATATGACGCCATAGAGCAATAGTAGAAGTAATTATGTTAATAGTGGAAATAGCAAAAACAAAATTTCGGACTGATTATAAGGCAATTTGTAAATTTTCAGAAATAAGTCTCTGAATACTTCGTATCTTGTAAAAATAATGAGTATTTGCTTTGTTTATGCGATGGAGTGAATAGCTATGCGTTTTCTGAAGTACCTATGAAAGTTTTGAAGGTATTTATGCTTTCCTGGCATTTCATCATGTAGAAATGGTCTTGACAACCAAAATCTGCGTAATTACATGTACGATCGGAATAGAAACAGGGTATGCTGTCGTGGAACTGTTATTATGCTATACGTAACTACTTATTCAACATGTAGCGTATATATGCTCTTTCATCTTTTATGTACACGAATTGAAACAGGGATACGAGAGAACTTTACAAGTTAAATACTTAACCGTTATTACCCGTACATGTTTGCAAACATACACGCAGATATATACTTACATACGTCCATGTACATGTTCGAACATACATTCAAAACAGCGAAACATGCACAGCCCGAGTGTTAGCAATTACCGTACTATTAGCAATTCAAATTAATTAAGCAAGCTGGTATAGCCGTCACGTACTTTAAGTGTAGATGCATTGCGCCTTTTTCTGTTTTATTTATTTTGCTTTCGCCTTTTTTTTTTAATGAATGCGTTGCAAAATTGTGGAGAATTAATGTCGAGAATACACGCAGCAATTAAGTAAATACTTTAATGGTCACGCTTCATGCCGAACAAGGACATTACTCCTAAGTTATTAGGATGCTTTAGTACTGAACAGTAAAGTCGAGCGAATGCCGTCGACTGCGTGGTTATACAGTAATGCAAACACAAAGTGTATCTAGTGCAAATTATGCGATAATAAAACTACAGTTGTTCGGAAATATACCTTTGACTCGTTCATACGAAACAAGATTACGAAACTGTATTGCTATAGGAATTCTTAAATGATTTATATATCTAATATCACACTTATTTATAGTAGTGTTACCTCGTAGAGTTACTGTATTTCGAAATGATTATATACACGTTTACCGGTCAATCGAGTAAATGATTAAATGTATTAAATTGGCGGAGGAGCCAGGAAATATATAGAAGTCAATTCCCATTCATCTTGATAAAATGACAAACTTCATATCTGTTTTATTAATCACTTGGATTAATAAGTTCTATCTCTAACTTAATGTATGGGCAAGTCAATCAATAACTTTAATTATTTTTAGTATTTACAGTAAAACCTCGTTATAACGCTCTTGTACGATCCAGAGAAAAAGAGCGTTATATCCGGGATAGCCTTATAACCTGGAAATCACAAACACTATTAAAAATGAGAGAGCATTTATTTGGAGATGTAAACTGCTGTTCAATTGAAATGGTCCACTAATGAAAAAATAATAGAAATCATTTCTTTTCCAAAATAGATGAAACAAAAAAGCCAAAGGCGGCAGGAATATAACAAAATATGTATTTTTAACTAGTTAAAACCATTTAAGCACTAGAATGATAAGAATTAAGAAATTGTTAAAATATAAATAATTCAAAAAATAATGTTTTAACTAAAAAGAACATTTTTTTAAATAAAAAATAACTTTAAATGTGGCAACTTCAATTTTAATATTATTTATGGCCTCTTCTAGCTCGTGACACAGCTAAGCATCTTCTGGGCATGTTTTTTATTAGCATATTGATGAATTCTTGCGGTACTCTCCCATTCTTCTCGCACCGCTTCCGTAAGTTCATCTAGCGTTGTGGGAGGACGAGCATGAAATCGCAACTGCTGATCAAGTTTGTTCCAAACACGCTCAATGCAATTGCAATCTGGAGAATTAGTGGGCCATATCATTCTTTCAATATTATTGGTAACAATGACATCCTCGACGTTGTGGGCTCGGTGGGGACGAGCATTATCGTCCACAAATATGAAATTTCTTCCAAAATTTACAACTATCGGCAAAATACATAAGCCCCTATACCTGTCTGTATTCCTAGATTGATTTCTCAAAACCACCAGCTCGGTGTGGCCGTTACATCTTATGCCATCCCAAACCGTAACACCTCCACCTCCAAATGGCACCCGTGGGGCTATCTTCCTTTCAAGATACCGTTCTCCACGTCTCCTCCACACAAAAACTCTACTATCAGAATGATATAGAGTAAAGCTGGACTCGTCAGAGAAAAGGTATCTTCTCCAGTCGCGGGCCTCCCATGGTAAGTGATTTGCAACCCACTGCCTCCTAGCGATCTTGTGTTGCCTGGTCAATTTTAATCAATTATTGCCTTTGACTAGTTATACGTTTCTACCAAGTTTGGTCAAAAAATTCGCACCCCTTCTTGGTGTTGCAGTTTCCATGTCATGCAGTCACTCAAAAATATTCAAAATAAGCAAAGTTGTTTTTAACTTCGAAAAGCTCGATTTATCTTAAATCTCTTCTCTTCTAGGTATTATTTGACATATAATAACCATATTTAATTCATAATGCAAGAAATGTTTTATTATTAAACTTTGTTTTCTCCATGGCCATGCGCTTGTTCCAACTCAGAATTGGGTCAAATTCTGCAAAGTCCTCTTGGAATTGGCTTGGAATAAGGTTTGTAATTTTTCCATAATTCCACTGATTTTGTCTTAATCACAAGTTCCATAGAAGAAGAAGCGTTTCCAAGCAAGTAATAATACTCTTCTTTGTGCAGTGGGTACTAGACAACTTTTACAGATGGTCATGCAAAATTCATCTACCAACACTTCAAATTTGAATTAGTTGCTTCATAAGAAATTTTTCTATTGATCATAGGTCCAGTTGGCATCCGATTGCAACCGCTTTGGCAATTTCCTCATTGTAACAGCGGCTTTTTTATTGCAATTTGCCAGCGTAAATTCGTTTCTCGGAGACGACTAAATATATGTACATAGCTTTTCTTTTTCGCCTATTAATTCGGTCGCAATTTTTGATGCAGGTAATCGATTTTTTAATATGTAATTTGTTGGCTATTGTACTGATGGAATCACTTTCTATATGTAGTGTAAGTAAAGTTAATCTGTTTAGAATGGTTAGCGGCTTACCGCAAGGAATTTGTACGAACAAACACCCTCTTACTACTCTATGTACTATAACCACAAGCACGGCTATCGATTAACTAAACTGTATAAACTCGATGCAATGATGAATCATCATAAATCTAAATTCCAATCGTGTATTTTGAGTAATGAAATTAACCTTTTCCTTCAAATTGTACACAGTATTCCGTAACACTTCTGGTTGAATTGCACCGTTTGCATTGTTTGTCGTCTTTTAAACACATAAACTCATAAACTTTTTAAATATGCCCAATAATCTGCTGGGTTAAGATCAAGTAATTTTGATGGCTATGAATTTGCGAAATGTCTGCTTATCACACGATCTTGAAGAACGTTCGTTAAAAATTTTTTGACTGGTCGGAAGATGTGCTCGTTTTGCAGCTGTGGAGTAACATAATGTCTCAACATTTGCAAGTAACGTTTGCCCTCTACTACAGTTACACATACGGTGTCACCATTCTGCACTTCCTCGTAGAAATATGAACCAATGATAAAATCAGCTATAAAACTGCACCAAATGGTAACTTTCTTGTCACGAAGATCTGCTTGAACGATTTCTTGTGGATTTTCTACAGACCAGATTCAACAGTTTGGAGTACATATTGACTCCCAACCATTCGAAGTAAAATGTGCCTCATCTATCCATAAAATACGGGATAACCATTAGAATTTTGCAACTTTCAAACCGTGGCATAGAGCATAGAGCCTGGAGATACAAAATAAAGACCAAGGCTGAATTATGGGAGATAGTCCAAAAAGAATGGTATGCCATTTCAACACCTAGGTGTCGACATACGATTGAATTCATGCTAAGGTGGTGTCTAGCTGTTATCTCTAACAAAGGGCAAACAACTAAATATTAGCAGCTGTAGTCCCGAAGATGATTATTAACGATATTCTGTTAATTCTGTCCAACACACACCAGTCAATTTTTGATATCTTTTAGCATTTTTAACAGTATTATACTTAACAAATCCTGCATTTTCTTGTTTATAAATAGACTAAAGGTTTTTTTTTCTATTGCGCCCATAGTTTCAATTGCTCAATCGAGTATGGTTACCAATCTTGCTAGAATATAGTATTCCAGTCTTTACTACAAATCTATTTCACTTCTTACTTACTACTTTGTAAACTATAAATAATGTAGTACTTGTAATAATGAACACGCTATGAATTATTTAGACATTTATTCTAAATCATCACATTGTGGATCATTTTATTATTAGATTTTTTTTATGTTATTTAAAAAAAATTATATTTTATTAGTATTGCGTCTTACTCATTCTTTGACGAATTAAAAATTAGATAGACCTTGTTCAGAGTGATTTCCAAGTTTTAAATGACATTCATAAAGTTCTAATTAATTTTTAAGTTGAATTGTTCTAAAGTTTATTCTCTCGAAAATACATTTTACATCAGATTACGCGAGCAGCAGTGGGACATCGTAAAACGTGAAATTCGAAACGGAGTTATAATAGCCAGCATTGGTACCACTGTACCATCGACCAATAGTCCTAAGATTCCTTTTTATTCCCTTTTAATTCATTTGCATTGCTCACGTTTGTCATCGCGTTTTGTGCAATTAATTCTTTTTCTTTCTTAAGCGTAAGAACACGAGGGTAGGCAGCGGCATTAAGTAATCGTTATATAGTCGAGAGTAGAGAATTAGTCCCCGTATACTTGAAAAATCATGCGCGCGCCTATTCACATCAACAGCATTGGGGTAGCTAGTTCATAAAGCGACGCCTGATGATGAGCTCACCAGCACCCTTGTCGCACAACCCGGCGTAATTTAATGGAATCCCAACCCGTATATTATTCTCTTCGTTTTTGTCTCCCTTTCTGAACATTCTATCCCACTTTCTGTTCATTTCCTTCCGCATATTTTGCCGCTGCGTATCTGCAGTGACGTTACGTTATATTTATGCATGTTGTAAGGAAAAGTTGCATTGCAATAATTTATGTAATTAATATATGTATACGTACGAAATTATAGCGCTTTGATGTAATAATGCACTTTAATAGCTTCATTCTAAGCCCAATGTTTTAAATATGAATATGGATGTAACATATTTAATTGCTAGATTCCGACAGTGGAGTTGCTGAAAGTGTACATTTAATAGGAAATAAATATCGTTAAGTGGCAGTAATTAAAGTTGACTGAAGACATTTTCCCAACATTATTAAGTTCTATTTATGTTTTCATATATGCAATCTCAGAACAGCAAATTACGTTACGTAATTACGTTAACCTAATCAATACATACGGACATATTTCATCACAGGTACATGTGTATATTCAAAGCTTTTAACCGTGAATAAACACAAACAAAACATTATTTTTTAATTAGAAAGAAACATGATGTATAATGAAATTTCTTTGCCAAAAATAATGAAATTAGTAAATGCTAAAATACTAAGTATTGTTAGTTCTTGATATACATATAGACAGCAATGTACGGAGATCCTTTTCAAAAGTTCTTTACTGCACAAGTTACATAATAATAGTAATAATGAAAACATGTATTTACAAAATGAATGCTTCAAAATACATTTATTTTGCAAAAGTTAGATCTTGTCGTATATTTGCATAACAACTACATACATATATTAGTAAGGAAACAAATAAAGTAATAACTAAACTGCAAACCGTAAAACACGTTGCAAGGTTGTAATTATAGACACTTCAGAGCGAAATATCGATGGATTTGATTTTTACTGTGACATTGGTCGCTGTATACGAGTATGGCTTGTTATTTTGTAATAACTATTATGTATCATTATGTATGATAATTTTTCACCATTACTTACTTGCAACATGTAATTTTCAAAATAAATTGCATTTTTAGTAAGTATACTTAGGTTACAATATAATACAATCAGTAGAAACAAAAATTGAAAAGTTTTCTTGTGTACCATTCACTAATAACAATACTTTTCTCCGTGGATGTTTTGCTCTCTCTTTTTGGCTAAATCGTTCTAGTAATATCAAATTATACATTCTAATGTGCCCATAGCGCATAAATGTTTTATTCGCACATCTATCAAATTCAATGTATTTTTATATCGATGCTTAAGATGGATTTTAGCTTTGATATTTTACAACATTGTTTCATAACATCCAGCCGGTGTTTCTCGTACACATCGAGAAGAACGCCAGGGACTGGATGACTCGTTTCTTTATAGTGATATTATAAAACGGTCTAAAATTATAGCCATACCGAAACCAAACAAAATGCTCTACAAACTTCCGGAAAAACTTCCGTATAATACACTAAACACTAAAACGCTTCCTAGTATACCGGCGGCGGCATGCCTCACAACAATCACATTGCTAAATAACATGTTAAATAACAAATCATTACAAGTCGTCATGGGAAACCAAAGCAGTAGCGAAAATTCAACAATGGGTTACCTCAAGGATCGGTATTGGCCCCACTTCTCTTTTAGTCTTTGTTAGCTGATATGTCGGGCACTCAATCAGTAAAGTTTGGATATGCAGATGACTGGATCCTTACCACTGAAGCGCATCACTGGAAGATACCAAGGAAAATCTAACTGCCTCTATTAACACCATTGGAAAGTATTTACGGAAATGGAGAATGCATCTAAAACGGAGGTCTCGACGTTTCCACGGAACAACAAGCAAGCAAACTAAACCCTCGACACCGCATTTGAGAATACCCAACTTCATCATAACAAAACTTCTAAATACTTGCGTGTAACCCTTCATAGAACACTATCCTTTAAGGAACTTCTGTTAAAACTGGCTGAGAATATCAAGACCAGAATTAACATCACCCAGAAGCTATCCGGTTCCTCAGCATCTACCCTTCCGCATATCTGCGCTTGGATGTTCAGTCACCTGCAGAATATTGTGCGCCGGTGCGGCGAGACAGTAACCTTGTTCATTAGGTGGATGCGCAAATCAACAATACGGTGTTAATCATTTCTAGAGTAATAAGATCTACACCAAATTACTGGTTATTTATGCTCAGTAACATTCCACCTCCACATATTCGTCGAATTCAATCACTTACCAATGAATACAAAAAGATGACAGTGAGTGATAATAGTCTCCAATATATCGATGAGGCTAATCGGCGTCTCCTCCTCTAAGATCTGCAGAGTGCGTAATCCAATCACATTTCTCAATAACAGACGCTTGGAAAGAACAATTGTCCCAACAGACACAGCATCAAAACCAACATTATGTTTGACAACATTGACGGAAAACTGTCTGAATTTGACTTGGATCGGAAGACGTGGACAAGATTAAATGGCATCAGAACAAATCATGGATGCTGTAGATACGAATTTTATAAATGGAGCAAGAGCGCGATTCCGACTGAGGTGAAGCCGACCAAACTATCAGTCACATAACCCAAGAAGCTAGGCTGAGAGCATACAATGGAAGCCAAGTGACTTCCTGTATGCTACACTAGAGTCGATTGAATATACAAAAAACCTAGATGTTCGATTGTGAAAAAAAGGCCTTTTGTCATTTTGAATTACATATGTGTATTGTATTGCATGACTAGGGTTGTAAGTCTACTTTTTGTTTTTACTACTAGTTCATATTCATGTTGTGATGATTTAGTTTGTTCCGTTGTTTTCTTGAAAAGATCGGAAAGACGTATGAAATTGTTTATGGATTTTCATGCGAGTCATGTTTTATATATTCTCCTAATATTTGGCTGCAAAGCTTAGCAGTTGGAATAGTAACGCTCACGGTTTCATTTTCATATCAACACGTCCTTGTGTTATTTCAGTTATTGCTTATTAATAGGTACACTCATGGAAAGTAAAGATCGGACACTTTCAATACGTTGTTATATGGAAACTGTCGAATCTTTACTTTCCATGAGTGTGCATATATATACATGTAAAAAGATGAGGAATACTATTAACTTTGTAATCGTCATGGTGTATACGACATAATATCATAGACTAACTCCCTACTTATTATGTGTGTTTTTGTAGGAAGTGGATTGAACTTTGTGTCAGGAAAAATCGCATTATGTATGATTTTAAATGTAAAGGGGTCGCATTATCGTTCTACAAAAGCTGCAACAGCGTTATGTGCTCTCTACGACCCTGGTAGCCGCCCCCGCAGTCGCGCGCCGTCAGCGTAGTTAGCCGCGAACGTGGTGTGTAGACCACAGTATTGATTCGCCCAATTCGCCTTTTCAAACGTTCCTCTCTTGTCCCGCCACACCTCCCTATCACGTTACTACCACCGTATACACAACCAACACCGCCGTTTCATTTTCTCTTTTCTTCCTGCTTTGCTGTCTTTCTCTTTCGCATATTGCCGCTGTGCATGTTCATCCCCTTCCCACGTTTCATCGTACGGATCATCAGGCACGTTGGCTTCCGCTTAGCAGATACGAACCGTCACGTCACCCTCCGGCTACTTCCGGAAGCTTCCGGATTGCTTTATTACGCTACTGCAACGCACTACATTTCTTCTGCGCTAGGCGTAAATTGAAAATGATTCACACAAGTAATGTTAAGAGACGTTGCACGAGTATATCCCGTGGAAAATTACTAAATGTTTTTAGTGGCAAAGAAAGCACCCTGTTCATTACAAAAATTCAACTGTAGAATAAAAGAAGCGAGAAGAGCAGCGTTAAAAATAAAAACTAAGCCGCAATTAATTCCACTTTAGTTAAGTACCTTTTAAATTGTAATCGGATAAGACATTTTTATTTGAGGCTCCACAAAGAATCTCCAATAATATGGTTTATTAATTCTTATTTGTTTGTTATATACATTTGAGGAAATACTTAATTTATTGCGTTAAATTGCGTTATCACTGTATTCTGGTGGGTCATATACAGTAGACCTTCAATTTACGCGGTTTAGTTTTTTTTGTTTTTACACGCATCGTATTAGTTATATTGTATACTATTTGATCAGTTAGCTGAAAGTTATCACTGGTGCTGCAACGGTATATCTAACAACTGTATTACTACTATGCAAAAACTGCACCAATGAGTTCTCAGAAAGACAGTGTGCGGAAGGTTAGAAAAGAACGAAAAGTTTTAGCATCGTCGAAGAAGAATGCGATTTTAGATAAACTGTCCCGAGGTGAAACTTCTGCATCTGTAGGTCGATTGTATGGAATGAATGTGTCATCTATTCGCACAATAAGAAAACATCAGAAAAAATATAAAACCTAGTATAATTACTAGCGCTTCTGCAACTACAGAAACAACGTTCTATTCACGTAATGAAGCCATTGAAAAAGTGGAAAACGCTCTAGTGTTGTGAATTGAAACACAAACATCAAAAAGAATTCTCTTACATAATATCATAATACGTGAAGAGGCTAAGTCACTATATAATGACATTACTCTGCGGAAAGACCAACTTGAAACGATCGTGGTACAATCCCTGATTTCGCTGCTAGCAAAGGCTGGTTTGATAGATTACAGAACAAATTTTTAATGCCGATGGCTGGTTCTGGAAAAAAATGCCTTGAATGCACTTTTATATCGGAACAACAAAAAGCTGGGCATGGATTTAAAACGGCTAAGGACCGTCTGACCATGTTATTTTGCTAAAACGTAAATCCACGTACCTACACTGAGAAAACTGTGACAGCAAAACATTTTATTTAGAAATTTATACTTATGAATAGTATAAATTGTATTAAAATTACGAACACTGTGTTTAATGGCCAACAACAATTTTGTTGCTAAAATCTTAAAACAAAATGTTTTAAGATTAAAACAAAAGGTTTGCTACATTTGATGAAATTTTTAAATAAAAATTATTTACAACATCTAGCAAAACTAGTTCATTGGTTTTTAAAAGTATTTATATTGGTTTTTAAATAAAGGTAGTTTCAATTTATGCACGTTGAAACACTAATGAAATGAGAGAGAGAAGGTTTAAGGCGCTCGTACGTAAAAAGAATGAGATGCAGTATGACGCGATCTTTGTATTTGTGAAAAGGTTTTGTAAATCTGTTAGTACAAATTATTGCTAATTGTAGTACAAGCAATTTACTTAAAGTTACTATAAAATATAGTAAATTGAAGTATAATAGGTACTTAATTTCCAGGAATAAATTTATTGTTAAATTTAGTATGCTATGTTGCTGTCCTATATATAGCAATAAATTATACTAAAATGCAGTATATTTATACTTATAAATACTATAAATTTTTCTCCGTGTACTTTAAAGAATAACGAAGAGCTAATAAGAAAGAGTTTTTAGTTGTTATCAAAGAACGTAACCCCCGCGTAAATTGAGGGTCCTGTATAGTTCTTTGTTACCCATTTCGTTTGAAGATCAGCAGTACGGGACTCGCATAGAGATACAAAAAATTGCACTAACCTCACTCGATAAACGAGAAGGTCTTGGGCAATTCAGTAAATTGATGTACTGTGCCTTCATGTGATAGTAGTTCTCTCCACTAGATTGCATTCAAACAGCACAATCCGCAGCTTGGTCGTAAATAAAAATTTTAAGCTTTAATTCGCCTAAATAGTTGGTCCAAAAGTAATCTGTCCACAGATAGGCAATCGACACAGAAGTGTAGCATATAATATATTTTTCTTACCTATACAGTTTCGCAGCTGCAGATATTCAAGTAACTCCAAAAGGTGCATCTATTTGCTTAATGTGATTAATTGCGATTAATCAAAATCCTTGTAGGTAATCTACAGAATCCCAGTAAGAACGATGTCCGTAACAGTTTTCGTAACCTAATACAACCCTGATTTTTGGTAGATTTGTTTTATTTCTGAAAAATGCTACCTATTTTATATATCTGAGAGTTATCTGTTCTGGTTCGGTACCGATAGGTATTAATAATTTTTAGAAATTGTTCTAGTTGTGGACATTCTGTACTGTTTTGGCAACACATATAGTTTATCATATACTGAGCATTATTTGTCAGTTACTCGAGATTATTTTGGCCCGGTCATAAACAATTTAAAACTGTATTTCTGAAGTAAAAGACTTCATAGTTTTTAAGTATTGGTATTGGAATTGCCACACTACATTCACAAAATTACTTCACATCAACGTTCTTCAAATTAATCAAATTGAATTTTGAATATTTAGCAGATGCTGCTACAATCCAGCAAATATACCTTTTGGTTTTGTGGAAGTTCGATAATATTCGCAACATTCAAAGCGTTTTGCATAAACGCATTTTGTCCGAAGCAGTTCTATAACAAGGCAAATAATTAGAACCAAAATAAACTTTATAAATCACGGTAATCATTTGTTGTTCATTATAATTAATTCTTACCCAGAGCATGTAATTGTGCGTAGATTCGACCAGCAAAGCTCAAATAGCAAGTAGCTATTCTCACAGTCACTGTTCAGAAAATATTTTTTGATTAGTTGCTAGTTAATAATAACTATCTATACAAGTGTGACATATGATTATGTAATTAGAGAAGCAGTAAAGAGAAGCAATAAATCACAAATAAAATATACAGAACATATCCTGTTAGAGGCTTAGTGACAGTTTAGTAAATTTGGATTTTGTGCAAATAAATATTTCCTGCCTGCTTCTATTTTAGTGGAATTTGTTGGCTCAGGCGCTTCAACTCATTGGGTACATAATAAAAGAAAAACTAGTGAACATTTCCTCATGTAGACGGGTTTATACTTTGACATGAACATTAGTATCTCAATTTGTTTAGTTTTATTAGAATTAATTTTCAAAAGCGGTTTTATATTTGTCAAACTAAGCATGCCTAACATTATAAATTACTGCAACTTAATTGTGTCCATACAGCCAACTGTATCAACAATTTGATGTAAATATGTATCAATTACTGTTGCACATTATTAAATTTCTTCTCGGCTCAGCTCCACGGCTCAAGTTTGAGTGATATGCTCCAGAAACTTTATAAGCAGTGTGAGGAAA
The DNA here is from genome assembly GCA_004785975.1 of Popillia japonica. Classification (NCBI taxonomy): domain Eukaryota; kingdom Metazoa; phylum Arthropoda; class Insecta; order Coleoptera; family Scarabaeidae; genus Popillia; species Popillia japonica. Next base: position 20,342 of record SMLS01069012.1, read on the forward strand.
GGTGCCTAAGAGGTTTGGGTCCATTTTGCGACCCAAAATAATAGCCATCCAGAGTTGGGAAAAGAGGATCTTGGCCGACAAGCAAGCTACATTTTAGCTTGTCATCGATGCCGAAGTCATACAGGGGTGGCACAGAAAATTCGAACTAGCGGAATGTTATAGACCATCAAAGACGCCGTAGGGCAGTTTTCATGTGCAGTACCTGATTGAGTTCGCTCACCGGAATCTTAATAGTCCCCTAGATACTTAAGAAACAGATGCGGGTAGTAAATCTTCCCCTGTATAGATAGGATCACAGAAGGAAAGCCCATGAACTTCTTTGTTTAAGTGCAACAAGACAGAGAAAACTAAAAATGAGGGCGGAACAGCCTTTTTGTTCGATCTGGTGTACCGCCCAAAAGAAAAAACAGTTAAACTGAGTTTAGCGTCATTATCTACAAATATTATCACACACTAAAAAGACATTTATACATTAAAATGGAAGTTAACCATAAGTTTCACCATTAGTTTCACACTCCCTCACTCTTCGTGGCATTGATTCGACTAGGTGGTCTATATCCTCTTGGGGTAGTGTCCCAAGCAACCTGTACTTCATGCCGGAGAGCTATTAGTGTCTGCGGGGGATTGGCTAAATTCATAAGTTTTCGTCCCATAATGTCCCACACATGTTCTATTGGCGAGAGGTCGGGGGATTTGGGTGGCCATGGCAAGATATTGACATGAGCCTCTTCGAAGCGATTTATAGAAATTCTTGCTACGTGGGGAGGGTCATTATCCTGCTGGAAAAGTGGGTCTTCCAACGTTTGAAGATATGGAAGAATATGGGGTTCTACCACCTCATCAATATAACGCTGGGCGTTCATGGTGGTTTGGATGAACACCAATTGAGACCTACTCCCATATGCTATAGCACCCCATACCATAACATCCACTGCTCGATGCACATGCCTTTAAACGGAAAACTGAATATCACGTCTTCGTCTGACCCTCATACGGCCATCACGCATCCCTAGACAAAATCGAGATTCATCACTTATACCACTCCACGATCCAATGCATTTGCAATCTACACCACTCCAAACGTTGCTGTCGGTGTTGAGCCGTAAGTGGTAACACAAGATGTGGACGATAAGATTGTAAGCCGAAACCCCTAATTCGACGATAAACGGTTCGAAGGGTTACAGGACGACCTTGATTACCTAACCACACGTCAGCAATTGATCTGGTATGGGAGAACCTGTCTCTTAGTGCCATTAGACGAAGGCGGCGGTTCTGTATCTCATTAGTTCTTTTTCGGCATCCGGTTCCTCTTTGGCGTCTTTCCTGACCCTCCCTAGTCCATGATTGATAACAGCGCATAATGGTGGATTAGTTCCGGTTAAGGCGGTTTGCAATTTCCCTGTATGAAAAACCACCTTCTCGCAAACGAACAATTCGACCTCTGTCGAATTCGCTTAATTGGCGATAATTTCCACGTTGCCGCACTCTAGGCATAATAAAACTCTTTAAACACGTTAAACAAAGGTATAATAAGACAAAACCGTTGAAGTTAATTTGCAACAAACAATAAATACACCACACATTAATGTCAGCGAAAACTGAATGAAGTGTCAGAGGTGCCATGACCACTTGATCTATCGCAACAAAATTTTAATCAATTATTGCCTTTGACTAGTTATACGTTTCTACCAAGTTTGGTCAAAAAATTCGCACCCCTTCTTGGTGTTGCAGTTTCCATGTCATGCAGTATATGTTGCAGGAAAATTTAAACAAACTTTCTATTTGGCGTGCATTCATAATTGCTGCATTTTACGTGTAAATTTTTGAAATGGGTAGAAGCTGTAAATAGAAGTGTTATTTACTGATTTACTAGAATCATAGAACACAGTTATAAAAGACTTGAAAGCCGAGACATATTATAAAAGATATTTTAAAGGCATATTCTATTAACATTGGAACACCTTTTCTCTGGTGCTCGCCACGTTTTGGTTTTGTACAGGCCACACGCTTTACTTTTGTCATTCCCTTTTTTAAGATATGGACAAAGATAACAATATTTTCGTGTTTCTGTCTAATCAGCATTAGGCGTCATATCTTGTGAAGTTGTTCTTGCAACTTCTGTAAAGATTGTTATTAATTGGCCGCTTATGGTTGGAATAGTCCACCTATATTCTTGTGATTTTGACATTTGACATTGTTATGGCGACAAACTTAGCAAAGTATAGCAAGATGGGCTGTAAGATACAGGACAAGAGTGGAAAACTTCAACTTTTTGCACGCCAACAATCTCGGGTTAAACTCTAGGAGCGATTGGACTTTTATACTACCTCTAGCCAGGACAAACTTGAGCAAAAGTTCACTTATTTCAGTGATGACAACACTTGGAAATACAATTTCCTGAAATATTTTGTTCAATAAATTTTTATATCATTTTTATTTATAAAGTGCAATGATTGAAGTACTATCCTGTTTTATTGTAACCAGAATCTATTTTGTTGGATCTAATATTATCCGATGCCATATAATTTATCTTCCATGCGATCGGAGGACATAAAACATTTTGTGTTCTAGAAATAGCTTGTTTCCAAAAATCACTTTACGGATATATTAGCAAATGTCAACCACTCGTACGTACATATTTGGTTTAAAAGCATTGGTAGTACTTCAAGCGCCAACGTTCACAGTAGCTTTTATTTCTTTTTTGACGTAAAGTACGGAAATCTATTTCAAAAGCGCTACGAAATTTCTTATTCAGTGACGTCTTTGTTTTTTGCGCTTTCCCTGTTACTTTATATTCCTTTTATTCAACATCGCTCGCTGATCCACCAAGATACAAAAAATATATTTCTAGCTTACCACTAAAAAAGATACCATGTCGGGCATAATCCGGAAAGGGACTTTAATAAAAGCTCCTTGTAAACGATATAAACACGTAGCAGCGCTTCGTTCAGCCCTCTCTTTGACAAATACGTTTTCAAGAGGCTTGTCAGAGGGATGGATGAGAGGGGTGAAAAGTGGAAGGATGTATGAGGCAATAAAAATCGAGAGTATCATTTACATTTACAGTCGAATGAATGTTTCGAGAGTAACTTGGCAGTCGCTTTTTATGCATATGCTGCTCTCTTTTGAAGAGGAGAGGAAGTCATGAAAGATGTTTTTAGATCTGTGTATATAAATCCTTTATACATTATTCAGTATATTCAGCATATATTAGCGCGTTTTAATTTTATGTATGCAGATAGTTCGCGTTGATATTTTATGTTGCTTGTTTATTATTGTGTACTTAGGTATGTATCTTAGTTCTCTTTTTCACGAAGACAAAGTTATAACTGGATAGATATGTATGTGTGTACTTATAGTTAATATAGATTTATGGCCGATTTGCAAGAATTATGTTATATTGTATTGTTAAAGGAAATAATCAAAAAGAAACAAGTTTTCCAACTTCTATTTAGAGTAACTGCTACTGCTTAGCGTTATAAAGTAGAATACATACATTATACAGCAAGTGTGCTGCACGTTAATATTTGTGGTTTCATCTGAGCGAAACAACGCATAATCATTCAGATTATATGGAATTATATGGAACTACTATAAACAATAACAAATATTTATGGTTTTTGTCGGCTCTTCAATTTATTTTGGTGTAGGTGTCAGTCCTATAATTAACATTAACATGACATGCATTTTTAGTTTATGCTACAGAAAAATATGTCTAATACAATGTATAAGAATGTAGAATATGTCTCCATTTCCTAATAAACTCACGTCAGGTTATGTATGATACATAACTTCTTGATTAAAGACTGTCGTTATGTTCTGGCATAACCGCTAACAAAAATTATAAATTTTTCGAGATCATCTGGAGCTTTTCCTAAACCCTTGAAAAAGACAAACATCTGCCCAATACACAAGTCAGACGACAATAGTTTACTTTCCAATTACCAATCAATATCTGTCTTGCCAAAATTTACGAAAAAATTCTTTACTGTTCTGTTAACAATAGTACTCGTTCTTGCCTATCTTCAGAATAGCATGGCTTCATTACAGGTCATCCACTATTAGGCTTCGCAGATTTTGATGAAACTTTGTCAGTTAGTAGACTCCATAGAGTGTTACTCAAGGCCGCTTTCCGTTGCTACGGAACTTCAACTTTAGTGGGAGCAATTCATCCTTACAATTTGGAGCAAATTTCTTTCTGAATAACTTTTAAACGGTTGAAGTTTTGCAGCAACGGAAAGCGTCCTTGAGTAACACCCCATGGAATCTACTAACTGACAAACTTTCATCCAAATCTGAGATTTGCAGTTCGCGAGGTTCCCTTGTAAGTAAACATCAGTGTTATGGTTCTTACAATGGATTTCTATCTGCTAAATATGTATATCTTACAGAAAAGTGGGCCACAAGCTTTAAATTTAGGCCCTCTCTTATTCAAGCTTTTCATAAACGATCTCTTGACATGTTTTACTTCTCTATCCTGGCCTATGGCGATTACATTAAGTTATGTATATGCAGAACTGTCATCCAATAACGACGCCATCTTGTTGCACGAAAATTTAAACAAACTTTCTATTTGTTAATCAATTTCTTAAATAATTGTCTTATAAGGTGGATGCAACTTATCCAGAGGTTGGCGTACCTCAGTTAGGATTACTGGACCGTCATGGAATGGAATCCTTATCAGAATGTCATAATGCTCTGTGTCGCAAATTTTTACTAAATTGATACTGTAACAAGATTGATTTCTCTTATCTTCTGGAGATATTCCGTATTCTACGCTTAAACTCTAGGAGCGATTGGACTTTTCAACTATCTCTAGTCAGGACAACCGTTCACTTATTTCGGTGATGACAAAACTTGGAAATACAATTTCCTGATATATTTTGTTAAATAAAATCTTATTAATATACAATGCATTTATCTATTTTGTGGCCTCTTTTGGATGATCTGTACCTGTCGGTCATTAATAAATACAATCAATAAATAAATAAAAATAAATAGAGAGTTGCAACATGCGAGTAATATCGAAGAGTTGAAAATAATTGTCCGACACCAGTATCTACAATCGTTGAAGTTTGTTTTTATTCGATAGATCACAGTGCCAGGTTAGTCAAATGTAGCGGTTTGCCGTAACGATGCCTTTGATCTTTATATATGTATTTCGTTCTAATAATGGCCATTTGGAAATTGTGCCAAGTTTAAACATTCCGTCAAGATACTCTTTCGTTTATTTGACAGTTGCCAGTATTAGCGTAACATTCCATTTGGATCTACATACCTGAAATTTATGTGAATTGTCATATCGCTCTCAATGTCTGTTGAATATCTAAACAACCCTAATGAAAACAAACTCGTTGATCCTTTGTTTAGATAGAATGGAAATGAACAAAGAAAAACAGAACTAGATACAGATACAATTCAACAACAACATTTATTTGTTCTGTTAACGAATTTTTAAACTGTTAAGTTTTTACCACACGGATAAACTTTTAAGCTCCAACTTCTAATGCGTGTGTAGACGCGTTAATTACGTTCTTGTATTTAAAATTGTAATGATGCAATATGAGTCTATCCATCTGTCAAAATCACCATAGAATTAAACAAAAATTTGTTATAGGACTTGTCAACTTTTCATTGGCCGCAAGTGTACAACTATGACAATTAATAATACAGACCCGTATTGAAGTATACATGAAATGTGATAGTTGTGTGCTCTAAGATTAACAAGTTGCAATGTGTGAGTGGTGTATAATATAGATTTTCATGAATTTACCTTGAGTTAAAGAACCAAATAGATGTGAAAATGTTTTTCGATATTAGTTTAATTCTAATTATATTATATACCTAAATAATTTAACAATGCTACATTTAATATTATTCAAACAAGCAGTCGTTTGTATATTTGAAATGCTTAATAAACCTCGCTTACTTAAGCCCATTTAATAAATAGACTACGCGATATGTAATTATGCATATCCGCTTTTAACACGATCGAATTGCATGATTAAATTACACTGCAAAGCGTCGGTTAATTCAAGATGATAATTATAAATTACAGACAGTGATTGTAATTCACTAACATGGAGCAATCGATTCGTTTCATCTGACCCAATATTACATCGCATAAATTCCAAAGATAATTTTCATCGATACCACGTCGTGGATAATTTAGTATAATCAGTCTACTATTAATTGAATTTGCAATTACGAACAGCTGGCGCAATTAGTTGCATCATACACAGGAAGCATCTGGTTTATATGCATTTGAGACCTTATTGCCCATGTTTATTGCTTTCAGAATTACAGCTTGCGGCAGGAAAAGTATAATAACATAAAGAGATCTTTAATGCTGCTTAGAGAAAGCAATACTAATAGAACATTCAGTTATTAACATAACTTATAGTTTACTTACACGAAGGAGATATATTATAACGGGTGAACACATAACATAAGAGTTAACCTGGCTACGCCTGCAGAAAATTGTATAAACTAAACAATGGATATGTTGGACTTAATCATCTTATCATTAACGACACATTTTGATCTTCAATTCGTGAGTGGCGAATGTAAATTCATGGCCTTAATTTCTTTTTCAAAAAAGTGATAATAAATAATGGCGGCGTTTTTCTTTTAGTTATTCGTTGCCTTTCAACTCGTTCATTTCTGCGAAGAATTATAAATTTTCCTTTTCGAACTTTGCTAATTTTTAAATGTCTTTGTATCAACTTGTTGTTCTTCTCCCCTATTGCTTTTTTTAAACTTCCTGTTGGATGCTTTATGCTACACATGTGTTCTGTCACAATTAATTGTTGAAACACATGGTTCAAATTAAACTGCAATATTTATTCACAATTGTATAATCATATTGAATAACTTTTCGACTGCACTAAATTGCTACTCGGACAATAATAAAACAATTGCAATGGTTAAACACATTCACACCGAAGGATATGCTGCTTCTGAGATTTATAAACACTTTGTGATTTTAAACAAAATTGTGCCAATTAAACTAGGAAAAATTTGGAAAATTTGCAATAAAGCAGAGCTCAACCACTTGGAGACTTTAGAGCTATATTGTCCCGGCCGATACTATCGTGGCCATATGCATTAAACACTCCTTTAGAAAATTTATGAGAAAATATTGGAAATATGAAAATAAAATTTCATATTTCCATACATACATATATGGAAACAGTTCTTAATGATCATTTTTAATATTGTCAATATTTTGTGGATCCACCACGTGTCTGTATTGCAGTACGTATCCCGTGTGACATATCTGACACTAGACTGATAGTTCTGGTGAAAGTCTCTCCAATTCTTCCATAAATTTTTGTTTTTGGAATTACATTTGTATCTATACATCTTTTCCTTCAATATCTTCCACAAATGTTCAATCGGAAACAGTGCCGGGGATTTTGCCGCCCAGTCCAGTGCCGTGTCACTTCACGGCATTTGTGATAGGGCGCTTTGTTTTGTTAGAAAAAATACTGTGGATCGTCTACATTAAATAATTTCCATGCCGATGCTTTTAGAACCTCTTCCAGCCTACTAAGATATTGCCAACAACAACATCAACTTTAATGTCAAAATCGCTAAGACAAAAATAAAAATCATCATAGTTCATATCATACCTGTATGTTAGATTCGTCGGACCACATCACCTTAGCCCAATCATTCGATGCCAAGTTTTCGTATTTTTTTCTCACAGTAAACGTTTCTTTTTGTGCCCTTGAGTAAGGTGCGGTTTGCGTCGGGGCTTAGAACTCTTCAGGCCCACTTCTGTAAGACGTTTCCTAACGTGCAGAAACAGCGGTACTACACCCCTGCAACTAGTCACCTGCAAGCTGTTCTAAGGTTTTTTTGCGATTTCGTAAGCACAGTGTGTGTACGACTCGATTATCCCTTGCCGTGGTTTTACGTTTTCGACCGCTCTTGGGTCTATTCTCATGGGAGCCGGTTTTCCTGTATCGTATGATCGTAGTTCTAGTAGTACACCTCCAACGTTTCATTGTTGTTGTTTTCATTTGTTTGGCGATTGCTGAGAGTAACATTCCTTGCGATCGAAGCAGAATTACTTGACCGTGTTCGGATTCTGTTAATTGGTCTCTATTAAGCATTATTTAATATTTTATTATATCACAAGAACAAAAAAAAACACACACAAAACGTCGTAGTTGTATTACTTTCTAACTGGACTCCATTGCAGACACTCGCAGAATGGGAAATCATAATGCTATTTTTTACGGCACTACCGTTCCAAAACAACTTTTAACAATAAATCATAAAAGGATCATTGACAGACTGTTATCAACATTTATTACTAGTTCAATTACTTCAAAATATATCGGTTAAAATAACATCGGGTTTTTCCAAGGCTGTCTAATACATATGACCACGACAGTATATAGCAATGGTTGGCTAAGCAAAACTAAATTCAGTAGATGTATAATATGTATGTGTGGTATTGGAGAGATGATAAACTGTGACCTGTAAGATCTATTGTGTCCCCCATTCTTGCTGTGTTTACAGCTGGCCAATTAGTCCGATTCCTTTTAGAAAGTGCAGGATGTCGGAAGGCTTCAGATTAAATAGTTCTCCATCTTCAGTTTCGTGTGTTCCTAGTTGCAAGGATCTTGAATTTCACAGTGCACAGCAGTTTGAGAGTAGATAGATAGATCCTCCTCCCCACAAAATCTGTATTCGGCATCCTTTGTTATTCCGACCCTGCTTAGGTGTCCGTTCAGTTTACAATGGCCTGAAAGGATCCCTGTCAATACACGAATATTAGTTTTGCTGAGCTTAATGCATTCTGATATGTTTCCAGAAGATTTTTAACTTGCCTCATACCGTGGAGATTCTCCCAGTATTTGGATTTTCCTTGCTCTTCCTCACATTTGGGTTTCTTCTTACAGTGCTACTTATCCCGCAAAAAGTTTCAGGCCTAACAAAAGGTGTTTTGGTGGCCCTCTTCTGTGTTTCGGAACTTACAATAGGGTTACCTTGTTATTCTTGTCTAGCTCGTTTAGTTTGTCTAGGCACTCCCAAACCATTTTGCAGCAAATAATATTGGAGTTAAGCGCCCTGATCACTG
>ML218771.1:0-34159 GCA_004785975.1 Popillia japonica
ACATATAATAAAGAGCAGGTACGCATCCACGTGTATCACCATGGAGACTCTCAATTGTTTATCATATTTCTATTCAAACCAGCAAATACAAGGGCACAATCCATTCTCGTATCTTTATGGTCTATTGAATGTTCAAACATATATATTACACGAAAATAAATAAAAAATACAATTCCTTATTAGTTTACGTTTTTTCCACTGGCGAAACAATATCACCTGTAGCGGCAATAAAAATTCAGGTATTTGTTTATCTGCTTTGAGATAGCGCTTGAATACACTTTGATTTTATCATCCTCGAACAGAGTAAATACTATACATACATACGCGTATTAAATTTTTGAAGGTAACTCTCAAAATATGTGTCGTAATTATCGTACATTTGCGGGCACACCAACCTAAAGAAAGTATGTCGTATTATTTTGCAATTTTATGTCAAATAATATTTTGCAACTATGTCACTCGCACTGAATATATCATACATAACATATGCGTGTGTGTACACATATTTTCTTACGGACAACTTATCTATATATGGGATTGTGTAAGTCTTTTGTCATTTTAGGGCGCCGTATGTGTAACGTAATGTTTATTATTGCGTTGTTAGGTAGATACGCGGTCGTCGTACATTGCGGACCAAACATGTTATTGAAAACAGATGATAATGATAATTTTATGTAAAAAAATACCGCGCAAGGTAGTACAGTTCTAATCATCTGCTTAATTTAACGACATTGATTGTATACAACGAAAGTAACACAAAACTTACAACTTACTTCCTAGTCTTTTTGCAAAAAACGCATTTTCTGGATATTTTGATAACAATTTTTACCAAAATTACATTTCTAGATTCCCAGTAAGCTTAATTGAACTGAACACCAGCTTTTCACATCCAAGTGACGCTCACGTTCTTCTCAAAAACGGCCTGTTCGAGGTTAAAGTAAACGGTCGTCTTAGCCTATTGCATACCAATAGAGTACATCAAGAATATTTGTCCCAAGCAACGTTATCTTTGTCTATAAAAATCTCGTGATAAGGCTAGAGCTTTAACATAACTTCAACATGATTTCCATAAGTCATATAAAGCTCTGTGGTGGAAAAATAAACCACGTGATTACTTCAATGTGGAAAATAGTGCATCTGCAGTTGTAAAGCGACATAAGGGAATTTTCGCATATAAAATAACAACCTTGGCATTCTTACTTCTTAAATACTTATAGTTGGTGACCAGGCTAGTGGTTGGGAAATGCTAGGCGATGACTTATTGTAAGTAGATAAGATTTACGCCTGATACGCTGGTGGCTCGGGTTCAATTCCTGCCAGTGCATTTTTTTTCAATATTATTGTGTACAATATTAATAATTATATTTCATACAAATTACATATTCATAAATGATATTTTTAGCCGGGGTAATTTTATTATCAAATAAATTGTAAGCAAATCTGCACTCTAACGTGTATTTGGAATGTCGAATATTCAAGCGCACTTGCTTGTCCGGCGGTTCATTTCTTACCTGAAGTTAATTTTTTGCCTACAGTCCGTTTGGTATCTGTAGTCCAAATAAATAAATAAAAATAAGAAATAAATAAATTCCAAATACATGTTATAATGGAGATTTATTTCTAATTTATTTAATGATAAAATTACGACGACGAAAGTATCATTTATGAATAATTTGCATGAACTATAACTGTTAATATCGAGCACAAGAAGATTAAGAAAAAATGTACTACCAGGAACCGAACGCGAACCACCAGCGTGGCAGGCGTAAATCTTTTCCACTGCGCTACGTAGGCTTGTTTGTTGAGAAACTAACATTGTCGTTATTAAAGAATTAACTTAACGCGTTCATTCAACGTTGATTTTCTCAGAAACTAGGGTGCGTTAAGATAAAGGCTCGTACTTGGGTACTCAGGGAAGATTCTCCTATAACGTAGTTGAGATTCATTAAGATCCGTGTTGGACAAACATGGTGTTCCCCTTGTTAGTCTTCGGATTATGTTGGAGATGGCCATCTATAATAGTTTTGTTATTCTTTGAAATTTAATTGAATAGCAGTAAATACATCATACAGCACAAATCAATAAGTTTGTGGGAACTAGGATAGTATAATACCGAAGGCCAGATATTCAGTAAAGATTTTGCAGCTTTCGCTGATTAAGAAAGAATAGATAGGTCCAAAAAATCTGTCTTGCGTCTTGCAATGTGACCGAAAAATAAAACCTTTGCATCCTCATGTTCAGAAATACATACATGACAAATTCTATTTGCCATGATTACTCGGCTATTTTACCAGGGTAGTTGATAGGAGGCATGCTACTTGTAGTATCTCATTTGGCCATTCAGAAGAGGACATAAGGTTATGAATTCTAAAACCAAGTATGTACATACATACATACAGGCGGTTCTGCTGCATATTATATGTAGTACATACTATGTACATATTTACATTTCTTTTTAGGTTGAATGAATAAATCCTATGAGAAAATGCGTTGTTTTCCTACATTAATTACTAATTCCATAATTTCGTAATTTCTTGTTATCATAAACAAAAAAGGAGAGTAAATTTGTTAACTCAATCAGCAATTTCTTAGTTCAGCCATGCCACATTGGTTTCCTAATATACTACTTTAGATTTCTGATCGACTATCAGAAAAGACTGACAAATACAACAACTTTTAAAAATTTAGTAGTTTAAAAACAGGAATTTCTTAGAATTTGTAGTTTCCCAGTATTGTTGATATACAGATCATAATACGTGTTAGTATGTGTTTATAGCATCGAAATTGCACAGCTTTAAAACGAGCAAATATATAAATGAAACGAAACGAAAATACTTATTCTGCCACCTAATATATTTTGAATTTAACATCAACATTTAGAATAATCTTTTATTAGAATGCATGTTTATCCTCAACGCATGGAATTAGACATAGACATAATCATCAGTATGTACTATCAGTCCAAAAAGAAATGAATCACCCGTTCTGGGGCGAGCAGGGGGAGATTTATCCCTTGCCGACGATTAGTCTGGACGACTGTATAACGATAATCCTTAGGCAGGTAATAAAATAACGTACCCAAATAATGAAGTATACGTCATGCACGTATAAAATTGTTCGATTTTCTATATTGTCTTTCGTGGTAATAGTATAGTATAGTGTTATTTATAGTTTTATTTTCAATCTTTAGGAAACTATATTTTTAATTTAATAATTATACTTTCAAATTTCTATAAAAAATATGAATATTTATGTTTGAGGAGATCTGTTTAAAATTTTAATCGAATAGTGAATGTATTTTTATTATAAAGTTATGAAAAATAAATATATTAATAATACAAACGTATTATTTTGTGTCTGGTTGGAAATTACTTCAACGACTATAATGAAGGACAGAAGTTCTAAAGAAAATGAAGGAGAATAAAAGAATAAAAAACTTCTATTAGATTAAAAAACAGAAAAAAGAAACTATTAAATATATTCTCACAAAAATATATATTTCAGAAACAAAAATTAAATATTACAAAATCAAAAATTAACTATACAAATAATAGTTAAATAACAAACACAGTGTATCGACGAACGCTCTTGTTTATTAAAATAAAATAAAATAACTATCGTACCCCACATAAGAAAACAAAATAATAATAATTTCTATCCACCCGCTCGCTGTCAAGAATAGGTGTAGGTGTATTCTTTCGTACTGAACGAAGTGAATGTATTTCTTATGGTGAATATGTTCAATTTGACGATGTTCCTTCGAAGTCGTTCAGTTCCTCCACCTTTCCCTAAATAACTGATTGCATTCACTTTATGTGATCTTACAATTTTGTTAGATCACAACAATCACATTTATATTTACATTTTGCCGCCTATAATCCTAACCTCAAACAACAAGAGAAACTAAATTAAAAATATGTCGAAAGAAGTAGTTGTGTATTTATACGATCCCGAAGACGACAAGAGTTATTCCATTTTATTTCCAGTGAATTTTATCAAATTTTACGACATAATTTTGATTTTGAAAAAGTTAAGATTTTAAAAAAGGAAAATAGAAGAGATTAATATTTGAAATGATATACCTACATACATTAAAAAAGAAAATAACGCTGTCAATTTTAGAACAGATATTGAAAATTTAAGTATATTATTTATAATAATTTAATCACCTAATCACGCCTGAACTTCAACTTCAAATTAAGCTGTTGACTAGGTTTTCTGCCATGTTTTTCCGTAGTACTTGAACAGAATTTTTAGAGCATGACAAAAAATATAGTGATATAAGGATTTTTATGATTATAAAGTTACATTTAAAAAATATCTTAATTTGTCCACGATATTGTAAACATACAATAAATAAAAATTTTGTTCACATAAACATAACCGTCACTTATAGTCGGCAATTTTTTTATATTTGCGCAAAGGCGGTAGAATGCAAGTGATTGAGGCCGTTCTTTCGATCTACATTTGATCAGTATAAGTGATTTGAATATAACAATCACTTTCAATACATTCATATTGAATATATTCACTTCGTTCAGTACGAAATATGTAGTAGGTACGAAAGAATACCTAATGTCTCCCTCTTATTCCCTCTCCAGGTTTCGGTTCGCCCCGAGAAATACTACTCTGTTTAAATATAACCCGAATTAATAGAAACGAAATAATATACTGCAATGAAATAATCTCTTTCTTCTAAGTATCCGTTCCATATTTAAATGTTGTCGCTTATCTGTAGGTATAGCCGCCTTAGGGTTTGTTTACAATACATACTGTTGACCAATTTATTGTTGTATATTCTTTTTGTTCAAAGTTGGTACGGGGACAAACTTTTATGGCTTTTCGATTCAATACATTTCGGACAGAAAGTACATACGTGTAAAGTATATATGTATGGAAATAGGCGCATTCTTTAGCTCTCTAAAGAACGATACAAAAATTTGATCAATTTGATCAAGAGAGAGTAAAAGGAGACTATTTACCACGCGTAGTTTAGCCTACACATTGCTGTACCTTATTGAATATTTCATATAATGTATAAGCTTATCAATGTGCTCAAATAATAAAGTCAATGACCTATTCGGCTTGTAATATATTAAAGTAAACAAAAACAAAATATTTTTTTATTTTAAAAAGCAATAGGAAGCAATGACCATCAATCAAAATTCCACTATTTGCTCTGCTTTTTTGTTACACTAAAATTTCCTTTTAGCATTCATAGCTTTAGAGCTACTGGAATTCGGTTGGCAGCCCTTGCCAAGCGCCTAGTGGACTCCTTATTTTAAGGCACACATTGAAGCGTCGTACTGCTTGCAATGAGTAATTCTTTCTCCATCTCTATCAAAAAACAATTTCATTTCTTACTGTTTGTTTATTTTATTCGTGTTTCATTCTGAAAGCATATTAATTTAATATTAAAAACTTTGCATCATATTTAATTTTCATTTCTTTAGAAGAACCTTTTTGTTTTATTAGACCTGCATATATACATTTTTTGATCCTGTCATTCTATTTGAAACCAAATTTTTGAGTTATTTTCTATCTATGGTAATACAGCATTTTATTTGCGTTTGGTAAACATATAAACGTATTGGTTATTACTGAAAGCAGTTATTTCACAAATAAATCTAGTTAACCTCTAAAGCCATCGTAGTAAACGTTACTTGAGGCAATCATTGGCTTGTAATGAAGTACGCCAGGTAACTGATTCCCGCGGAAGTTTGCACGAGCTGGAGTTATTGCTTTCATCGCAAAAGCTCGTTGCTGACGCATTTCTGGATTTAATTACTTTCTATTACCCGCGAATTATAAACGCGAAAAAACACCAACTGTATGGTTGTACGGTTGTCCTGTACTGCGTTAAATCAAATATTTTTGATATTACGAAGTACTATCCCTTCTTAAGTATAATTAATGAAGTACCTGATAGTTGTTCGCCAATACCAATACATAGGTTGCTCATAGCTATGATGTTAATATTTCTTCATAGAAAACATAAAATACATTTATTTCGTCTTCTAAATTTAAACTCCGAATTCATCCAAGCTGAAATATCGACAATAATTAATAGGGCAGTGGTAAAATATCTAATAATGAATTCCACTGGTGTCTTTCTTTGAATTTTTTGTACGATTGTAGCACAAATAGCTTAATCAACTATTGATAGGGGAGATCCAAAGTTGCAAAAAATCATCCTGAACGTTCTTTGACTCCACCATTAGTTGTTATGTTACTTCCTGTAGTTTTACCATATAATACATTCTCAATGTCAGTAAATGTGTACCTCTCCCGTTCAAATATAATAAATTACCCAATCTTTAACCAAATAATGCTTTTCAAAGAGGAAAAAGAAGTGTTCCGTCTTGGCTATTCCAATTTAATTCGTCAAGAACATCCATTTTCAGAGAATTCAGAGAGTAGAACATCTGTAAAGCCCTCCGCTTAGAGAAGAATTGTGGGAGATGCAGACCTGATTATCATACTTGATAGGACATCGTGAATACTTTGGTCTTCCAGTCCTCTTTTGGAGTGGTTGTTAAATAAATACTTAATTTAATTGATCATAACATTAGTTAGCTGATCGACATCGAGATTTCCATAGAATTCTGAATCAACACACCATATAAAATGAAAGCTTTAGAGAGCATGGACATGGAGATTCAATATTTTATATTTGCAGTAACTAATAGTGCTGCTACTTCAGCTAGTAGTAGACTAGATGGTAGACTAGTATTAGTCTGAGGAGAAACCATAGTGATTTTATTTTGATACGGCCAAACATGAAATGAGGTAATAAAAACGTAAATATTTATATTCGTAATTGGCAGTGAAAACTCCACACCTGGATAGCCTTTGGTGGTAAACGTGAGCGAGAGTGGCTTCGGTCAATTGACTGATAGCCCAACGCAAACCGCCATTGAAATCAACTGCATAATCTATATCAAAAGCAATTTTTACAGAGTTATGCGTTCATATACATAGTGCGCACGTTCAATCTGTTGATAGGATATTCAGTGTGTTAGGGCAGGCATAAGATTTTAATATGTTAGATAAAGAGATACAATGAATGCATTCGTCCAAGCGAGCAGTACCGATATACGTTTCCTGTGTTAACTAAGGGACGTCTCTTCGCAGTTCTTTTTCATCTTACGCTAAACGTATCAGCAGGTCGTGCGCGCGGGCCCGGTATGTATCAGAAATACGAGTGATAGTTGAACAGTGTTTCCTTTTAATTGCCTGTTTCTGTATAACCTCAAATGATACAAAAGTTCTTTTTGTATTAGTGGACACGGGGAAGCACACCATCTTTGAGTGTCCTACATGGAATGAATTCCGGAGAGCCACCTACACAAAGATTGAAAACGACTTAACGCCAGAGACCTTCGTTGCTACAATGACGGAAAGCAGATCCAACTGGGAATCCGAACATACCATTATAAGGGATATCATGATCCGAAAAAAAAACGGAGGAACGCCTGAGGCAAAATCAGGGTTAGGTAAGAGCGGAAAGCTGAAGGGAGATAGCCCGCCAGTCGTACCTGATGTGATGTTCGTAGAGGCTTCTGGGTACGACCACGGGCGTTTCTTTTAAATTTGAAATTTCGGGCAAGATGTGCGCGTCACCTCCAGGCATATGGTAAACTAAATATAGTATTGTTGCCAAGTCTTTGTGGGCTTTATATTTAAAGCAATTACAATCAAACATCAAAAGAGATTTTGATATGAAATATGACCCAGTTTTTAGCGATATTTTCACCAAAAAATCTTTTTGTTGCTCTGATCATTAAGAAATCTATCAATAATTATGATTAACTATAAGAGGAAGTGACATGGCAACGGTGTACAATATTGACGATACAATACAAATCAATAAAAATGCTAATCATGATGACGTAGTGATTACAAATTATGTACTTGAGTAAGGTGAGGTTATGAACAAAAGGAGCACATGTTCCGGGTAAGTTTTGTTATTATCAATTGTTTTATTTTATTAATTGTTGTAGTAGATGGGCTAATCCTTTGAAGAATTTATTTGGTGTCATTCGTCAGTGTGGTTGTCTTAATACAAATCCAAGTTGTCATCAGTTCATTGCTAATTTTAAAACTTGTATTCTAAATAATTTAGTCTCTTATTCTATCGGGTTCAATTGTGAGGAGGATAATGGACATAAGTAATCTGCAATATTTTATGACTTAACCTAAAAGTGCTACGACTTGTGCATTGGATAAGAACGAACTAGAAACTTCTTCTATAAATGTTCCGATTAAGCTGTCACCTATGTCTGTGGATTCATCCTAAAAAACTTAATTTACCCGATTGTGAGGTTTGTAATTTTTCTTTATTTTCTGCTAACGTAGAACCTCATCATACATTTACAATGTTTAAGGAATTTGGTGATTCAAATAATCTTCTTTATCCCACTTTTAGTTTGGTATTATATGTTAATAACATTTACAATAGGATGGTTGTCTTACTAAAGTCATTGGGCCATGTAAATTCTATTCAGAAGAAAATGTTGGTAACTTTGAGAGAGGTTAGCTTTTCATGGTATACTTGTGTTCATTCCGATTATCAAACTTTGGGTCAAGAACAGCTGTTAAATATATCTATGAGTTTAATTATTAGGAAATTTCATGATGATATTTGTCGGTTTTCTAATTACATATATGTTATGTTCGAAAAGTAAGAAAAATTAGACAGCTGATGCATTCGTAGAGGGTAAGAAATTTATGGTTTTCTAGTCTTTTGTGCATATGAAGAATTGTCCTTATTTTATCTAGTTGTTTATTAGAATTTCAATTTATTTATTGTCATGAGTATATAGTTTATCTTATTATACATAGTTTATTTTATTTTTTCAAGATTATGTTGTTTTATTTATTAATGTATTTATAATTATATGCAAAAGAATTTTATATTTTTTATATACATGTTATTTATTGAATGTTAAATATTTATTTTTCTTAGAGTTTAACTTTATTTTTTACCAGATATTTTTATTTATACACGTAAATATGTGTCTGTAATTTCTATATTTATAGATATATTGCACTGATGAGATCAAACAAAATGGAAACACGTATTTAGAGTATATTTAGAACCAAAAAAGCATTGTACTAATTTAAAAGTGCCGCCATCGCCGTTGTTTACAAATTTAGTACTACCATATGACTATCAGGTGGCGCGTACGGGTCTAATTTTTAGCGTGGAATGCGTCACTCTTATATGATATGTGTGAATGTTTTGTGTGAGGCACATCATACTGGAGTACTCCACATCGTCCATGAAGGATTTCGTCCTGGGTAGAAAAATATATATTTTTTATAAAAAACTACCAGACAATTATCAATTTTAACGTTCGAGTTAGCAATATCTACCACGCTCAGCTATCCAAGCACGCTACTGTGAATCTCAACATTTCTTTCACTAGAGAAACTGCAGTTCGTGTCCTGTTTATAATATCCCACCCCAAATTCTGCTGCATGAATACAAATTTGTAATATATAGTTAACGAACGGAACCATTGATAGACTTTTTCATTCAATCATGCCAACTTTAAATCGAAAAATTAGAATTAACATAAATATCATAAAGTGGTTTCGAGATATTGCTCATGAATTATTTCAAATAGATTTCTATAAAACTGATAAATAGTAGATCCAAATATGTAGCAACTAATTCTTGAAATAAGTACCTCCATACTTTTTTAAAATACTTAAAAGATATCGATGGACATAAGTGCAATCCTGTAGAATCCATTAGCCCTTGTGATAATTTCGCGTAACCCACGTCTTTAATTTAGAAGCAAACATAAATTTCGATCAAGCAGTTTATTGATATATCAACTTTTCCCACAAATTTCTAAAACCACAGCGTAGCTATTCATTGAAAAAAGCGTTTATATAACATATCAGCGAATATTTGTGCGCAGTTGACCACTTTATTGCGACCAAAAATATAAAAGATCCATTGTTAGAGCAATAACTAAACGCATTAAAATAGCATCAAAGGTTCTCTCTCGCCGAACAAGTTTATACATTAACGAGTAATACGCACACACGACTCCAATTTCGTATTATGTAAACTTATCAATAAACCTTGCGCCTTGATTCTGCACACAAAACAATAATATACTGTGTATGTACATATGTAGGCTGTTACTATATCTATGCATACATATATCGATATCGTAACAATTTCCACAGCCATTGATGTTCGATCAAATATTTATTGTTTTTATATTTATAGGATGTTCCTTGCCTCACACGGTATATGTACCTAGTAGTACGCACGTATACTACATGCTGAATTATAAACAATACGAAATTAGATATTCCAAGGTAAAGCACAACTCGCCGACTGATATTTTGATAGAGCTCTCGTCGCAAGGACATATAGCAACCAACTCGCATCCACACAAAATATCTAACAATAAGTAATACATACTCCTAAATACATACACTAGCGGCCAAAAATGAGGGATCACTGCGGAAATTACAATAAACTACTACATGTTTTCTGAAACTAAACATATATTCAAATAAAAACATTTTTTTATAAAACAAACCTTCGTTTCTTATAAAATACAAGAATATTTATAATAAACACAGAACCGAATAATATTTGTTATTTTATGATTCTTGAAAGTAACCGCTATCCTGAGACTAGTTTTTGGAGGATATCTACTGGTACAGTTTGCCAGGCATTCACTAATTGCTTCCAGAGTAGCTTCTGGGATGTTGGACAGTCGTGTCGTACATTTCTGTCTAACTCATCTCACAACGACTCGATAGGATTAATGTCGGGCGGCCAAACCATACATATTTACAGCTCTCTCTTTTACTTGTAAAATAATTTTTAAAAGTTGGGAGGTAAGCTTAGGATCATTGTCCTGCTGCAAGTAAAACTCACCAATTAATATTACTCCTGAAGGAATAGCGTGGTGCTCCAAAATGTCTGGATAATTTGCTTTTTTCAAAATTTCCTCAATTCGATGCAGATCACCGACGCCATTAAAGGAAAACGAATCCCAAACTAACACAGAACCACCTCCATGCTTAACAGTTGATGCAACACATTCCGGCAGCATCGTTTTACCAGTTCTTCTAACAAAACTACGTCTATCAGTACCGAAGACTTGAAATTTGCTTTCATCTGTTCATAGCGCCTTTGACCACGTATTGCAGCCCGAATCTTTATGCTGTTCGGCCCATTCCAATCGTTTCATACGGTTTTGCGACCGTAGTAATGGTTTTTTGGCGGCTATTCGCCTGTGCAATCCAGCTTCGTTAACCGCCTCTTCACTGTTGTGAGCGACACCGGATTTGTGCCGCTTTCAGTTAACTGTGCACGAATTTCTAGAGTAGTTAGCTGTCTGTTTCGTTTAGAAATCAATATAGTTCTTAAATTCTCATTCGGTGTATTCACTTTCGGTCCTCCGGAACGTCTTCCTGGTGCTGTGATTCCGGTTGTCTGATAACGTTTCACCATTCCTCGTACTTCCCGATAAGTTAGTTTAAGTCTGTGTGCTATTATTCCTAAGAAATTGTTTTGTTTGTAGAGTTATTATGGCACTACGTGTTACCGGCCTTAGTTATCTTCGTTTTAATTTTTATTCATAAACGGACGCTTCACGACCTTTTCGTACAATTTCTAAATGTAAACAAATATTTTGTACATTATAGAGAGCGAAGTACTATCCTAATTGTATACACATTCGGCAATAGCATCCCTATTGCATGCACAATATAATATAAGTCAGCTTAAATATTTACGAAAGAATACTTCAACAATAGTTGGGGCCCTAAATCAATTTAAATAAAGTTGTTATGTTTGTCGTTATAATAACGTCTCTTTTACAAGTGGTTGTAATTTCCTTAAATATTTTAAGAAGAAAGGACCCTTTCTATTTTATTACGGTAAGTGAAACAAATCAAAAGAGCGAGTAATTATACCGGCAGACCAGTGATCCCGCATTTATAGTCGCTAGTGTATGTATATAGGAGCTGAAGCTACATATACATCAACATGTATGTATATACACAAGTTGTGTCTCATTTTTATAATAATAGGTTAACAATTTGTGTCCTATATTTTAATTATAATACCATAGAAATACATATTTAAAAGCAAAAGCACAATATAATTAATTCGAATAAAGTTAGCTCCATTTTTATTTAGATTTAAATAAAATAATTTTTAACCCAGACTCTTCTACAATTCCTTCTTTCATATTCATTTAAGCAAGAAACATTAACATACCACCATAAAATAATGTCTGAACTGAAACAGCGGTCACAGAATTTTGACAAAGTATATGCTTTTATAGATACTTCTTTGGTGTTGAAAGAGAACTAATGAATAACTTATGAAATTAATACTCTACTGCTACTCTGCACTACTTCCTTGTCAATTTATCAGAGTTAGTCGATTACAGGTCCTAAATAATTAATTGTTAATTTTTTACGATTTTGTTGTAGTAATTGAAAAAAAATTATTACTGTTATGTTTTGATAGCCAAGTTTTTTCTTAATTTATATTTTTAACATGATCATAGTTGTTGTATTTTTATTGAAAGTTTTACAGTATACTGTTGTATATTCTATCAACACGAACAGTTAGTTTTACGTCTAGTCTAAACCACTTCCTTTCAAGAATAGATTAGAACATACATATATTTAATCTAATGCGAATCAGTGTCTCCGTTTTATTATTATTTTAAATTACCGATGCATATATGTTGTACATACATATGTAGCTGACGCTATTTTATATTTATATTCCTGAATGCAGGCACTAGAAAACCGATATGATAACACCTGCGTTAACCTTGAACTTCCGTATCATATAAACCAATATAGATAATATAACATATGTATTGAATATAATATAAGACAATATCTTTGTAACTAAACCGTTGTTGAGTAAAATAATTGCAGTACTATAAAGCTAACAATTCATGTAAATATTGTTACATAACAAACATTATAACACCGATATCTAGTCATAAATATTCGCTGGATCTGTTGGTGCCGAAGTTAACCACAACTTCACTTTGACCCACGAATACACCAAACACTTTGATAATTACCAACGCGACTCGACAGCAATACTGTCATTATCAGGGCGATAATAAAACTAAACAAAATTACAAAACGAACAAGAAACCTAAAAGTTACAAGTAAACATCGTCGTCAATTCTATTAATCATTATCTTCGCATTAACGAAAACAATGACGAATGTGGAATAGGACCATTGTCACTGTTCATCAAACACGACTTGTTTTTGTAAATCTCCAAACTTTCAAAAACATTTAGAAATTTACAATTACTAATCGGTCGAATTAATTTTACATTAGAATGATCAATATTATGATCGTTTTCGAAAATATGTTGGGCAACGCTGGACTTCTGAATTCTGTTATGTTTAAGATTAGCCATATGCTCCTTGAACCTAGTTGAGATGGAACGCCTTGTTTGCCCAATATATTTTTGATTACAATTTTTACAACTAATTTCATAAATCCCCGGCTTTTCCAGAGGCTGTACCTTATCTTTAGGGTTACCGATCAGACTTCTCAAATTAGTGCCTGAACTGTAAACCGTCCCAAGATCCAGCCCCTTGAAGATTTTACTCAAAGTTTTAGTTATAGAGGGAGCAAAAGGGAGGGTAACAAAAGGTGTGTTAGTGACTTCTTCTCGAAAAGTCGTGGATTCTTTCAAAAAATTCCTATAATTAAACTTCCTAATTAATTTATAAATAATTTGAGGTTGGAAACCATTACACCTGGCTCCATGTTTAATGACTTCTAGCTCTTTCTCATACCTAACCTTGTTCAAAGGAAAGGTGAGCAATCTATGAACCAAAAAATTCAGACTTGCCATTTTGTGTTGGGCACTGTGATGGGAGTCTGAAGGAATGTAGCGAAGTGTACTGGTTTCTTTCCTATATACGTCAAATTCTAAACAATTCTTGTTTCTAATAACTAAGGTATCTAGGAAAGGTAGCTGACCGTGTTCCTCTTTTTCATATGTAAATTTTATGGTTTCAAACCGATTATTTAAACTGTTAATAAAATCGTCAATATTACAATTCTTGGTGTCGAAAATCGCGAAAATGTCATCCACATACCTTAGCCAAACCCTAGGAAAATATTCGCCCGGCGATTCTAAGTCCTTTTCAAATCGGCTCATGAAAAGGTTAGCTAAAAAGGTTGACAAGGAGTTACCCATTGCCGTCCCTTCCTGCTGTTCGTAAAAACTACCGTTGAATTGAAAAATATTCTGCTTCATACAGATGTCAGTTAGGCGAACATATTCCTCGACGCATTGTTGGCTCAACTCGTTTTGAATCAACAAGTCCTTCAGGTATGTCAAGGTCTCTGGAATCGGTACGCTAGGAAAAAGGGAACTAACATCAAATGAAATTAATATTTCGCTCTCCAGCAACTGAATATTTTGAATTGCTTTAACGAATTCTAATGAATTTTTGACTGAAAAACTGGGTTGCTGTATGGGCAAATTATTAAATTCACTGGTCAACCATTTGGAAAGCTTGGAAGTCGGTGCATCGATCGCCGACACAATAGGTCTCACCGACTTACCAGGTTTGTGAATTCTGGGTAAGCAATATACCTTCGTTGTAAAATTAATTCGACCGATTAGTAATTGTAAATTTCTAAATGTTTTTGAAAGTTTGGAGATTTACAAAAACAAGTCGTGTTTGATGAACAGTGACAATGGTCCTATTCCACATTCGTCATTGTTTTCGTTAATGCGAAGTTAATGATGCGAAACAGTTTGTGTTTGTTTACGTGTAATTTTTAGGTCTCCTGTTAAGTCGTTGTTGTCAATTTATTTAGTTTTATTATCGCCTTGATAATGACAGCATTGCTGTCGAAACGCGTTGGCATTTATCCAAGTGTTTGGTGTCCTGTGGGTGATAGTGATCTAGAGTTAGTAAATAACTGTCTGTTATTGTATGGTGTAAATGTAATGTTTATATCTGATTTTTTAAATTCGTATTTAATTTTGTCAATTAAGTCGTTAATGTATGGAATTGTGTGATATATTTTACTATTTTGTTTAGTGCCTGTGTTGTATATTTTATGTATTCGTTTTTTTGTATTAATTTCTCGTAAAATTCTTTTGGATAACTATTTTTGTCCAAAATTGATCTAACTTTGCTTAAATTCTCTTTCCTAAAATCAGGATGTGCTAACTTAATAGCCTGGTCAACTAAACTATTAATTACGCTTTTTTTAAATTTACGTGTTTGAATAGTAGTTTAGGTGTCTGTTGCTACTGCTGTCTTTTATGTACCAAATCGGTTTTATGTTCGTGTTATTATGTATGATTTTAACATTTAAATAATGTATAGAATTTTGATTTTTTTCTCTCTCTTCTTTTCTAAATTTGCTATCATTGCAGATAATGGAGAACCCATTGCAGTTCCAAAAATTTGTTTGTATATTGTGCCTTTGTATTGAATTTGATCTTTGTTCCAATTGCAGTGTTATAATTGACCTAAAAAAACTATCTGGATAATAAGATAGGTTATTAAACGAATGAGTTATCGTACATATGAAGTATACCTCAAATACAGGTGTGCATTTTTAATGCATTTGAGACATTGAATATGAAAAGTAGTATATATACGAACAACTTAAACCACCTGCTTTCATATCAATGAATACTTTCACATCAAGACAACGGTCAATTGAAGGAAACTAACATTGTTTATAAGTTGGATCTTAATTATAAACATGTCATTTCTGTAAACTATGTTTTGTTATTAACCGTTTTTTTACTGTATCGTAAGCTTGCAATTTAACCGATTTCTATCAAACAGATAAACATGCATAACATGTAATATTCGTAACTACAATGTTTTACCAAAATAGAAAACTTAATTCCAACATTATTATATGTATATTTTTAGTTCGTTTATTTGGTTGAGACTACAAAAGTAGTACACGCTCACGAATTAGAACATTGTTCTCGGCACAATTCTAATTTTCGAACTGTTCTAATTGCCGAACGTTGTTATAATTACATTGTTCAAAATAACTAGAAATAACACCGAGAATAATGTGCTTGGTGGAATTCAACTATCTATTTCTGCACCATTTTATCAAGTTATTGACATAGCTGTGGAAAAGGGAATTATCATCATCGCTGTTGAGTTAATCTCCAAGTTCGTTTCTAACAATCTTCATTCCATTCTTTGATTTCGTCTATATCAATGGAATGGTTTTGTTCAATTTCTTGTAAAAGACTTTTGAAACAGTTGTGCTAAGGGCAAATCATCGTCGCTGTCGTATTGATAAGCCCAAATTTAACGATTTGAACTAAGAATTTTTTTGTACACTTTGTGGTTGTGGCTTGGTTCAAAAAAATTATTGCATTGAGAACGCGTTTCAAAACAGTATTCATTCACCGCCTTCAGCTATTATGCTAGCAAGAAGTTTACTTCTGCAAGTGAGCTTTGTTATCTTTATGGGATTTTGACCCATTGGTTGCACGGCTGCTGTCACATTTGGTGGAAAGAAATCTACAACTAGGTTTCCATCGGTACTATGAAATTCATCGGTCGGAGAATGAGCAGAGCAATTATCAATAAGTAAAAAGACCTTCAGAGGCAAATTATTCTCTTTGGAAAAATGGGAATCTCTTTTCCTCGCCTCTTTAAGAAATATTTCGTGAAGCCGTCCATAAAAGATTCGCGAAGTCATCGAAGCATCTTTTGAAAAACTGTACTGCAGTGGATTATTAAATTCTTTAGAGCATCTTGGCTTTTTTGCATTTCTGATTAATAGCTTTAATTTATGTGAGCCAGCAGACTTCGTTCCTAGTAAAATTTAAATGGGTTCTTTAAGTATTTTGTATACGGAAGCAGATTTTCTATTAGCAACAACATATGTTTTATCAGGGAACTGATCGCAGACTTTGTTACATTGAAATCTACGACTACACGATTCTCTTCGACACCCTCATCAAGCATTTTTAATATTTTTACTTTAGTTTCCAATCATAAAGTGTTTTTTTTTACCTTTATTTGACAAGTTGAATTTCAGTCACTTACACTACTCAACGGAGCCTCAGCAAAATATGTATGTGTGCCCGTATTAAGTATTCACGTTCAAATGATCAAATATTCACGCAAAAAGTAACGTCCGAAAATTACAGCTTAAAGTTCTAATTTTAGAACCTGTAATGCACAAAAATCTTGAGTTCTAATTTCCGCAAGCTCCGAATTTGTGTGAGTTCTAATTTGCCGGTGTCTAGTGTATAAACAAAAAGAAAGAAAGACGTGTTTTTTACTTGTTCACTAAATAACCATTGTACATGAGTTGCTGGTCTTATATTTGTGTTGCATTTCTAAATATTTCACAAAACATATGGTATTAGTCACCTTTATCAGATCGTCTGATAATCTAATAACGTGGCATAAGTTTAAGCGATATGCTTTCTTCTCTTAGTAGCTTTAAAAATTTCACTCTCCCAGCTTAATAAAATAATTAAGTATTCGATTAAGTTGGCTAAAGAACAAAATATGTATATAACTACCTGTATGATAACTAACATAAATATCATGGCGACCTTGGTTATAACAGACACTTCGCCATCAGTTATTAATTTGATTACTCCAAATTATTATTATTTGTGATAAATGTCCGTGCGTAAGGGTATGTATGTATATACATACATACATACATACATACATATGTCTAGAGTTCTTGCTCTATGCCTGAATTTTTCATACTTAATATTGTTTTTTTTTTGTTTTCTTGTAGCTGTAATAATTGTATGTATGACAAATAAAGACACTATTATTATTATTATAACATTCATGACACTTACCCGTCACTATACTTACTCGATTTACGCTTAATGCGTAAAGTGAGTAAACAGTGTGTATAAATTTAGAGTGATTGAAACACATGGCCACAGTCTGATCTCTAGTGATTTCAATCTCGTAAATAAACATTTCGCCAATGGACTTCTATCTTCAACTTTGACTTTTTCGACTATTTTGGAGCAGTTTACTCCTCAATTTAATATAAATTTAAAAACTTTGCATTTAATGTGTCAATGTCTAGTATATGTGTAAGTACATAGTTAGATAAATAGATTTGTGTTTAATGTTTTAGAAGGGTTAGATAATTATATTAATTACTATAATATTAATTATTATTACAGTAGTCCCTCATTAACACGAACTCGACGGGGGAAGAAAATATGTTGTTCGTGGTACAAAAATTCTCGGTAACCGAATTCGATTAAGACGAATTAGTTCGCCTTATCCAATAAACGAATAACTTGGCGTTAGGTAGGTTATAGGTACTATGTACCCAGTCTCTCTATTTGAAGATTTTTTTTTGTTTCGGAAATAGTTATTGAATAGAAACATGTGAGATAAAGCAAACCTAATAATTCTAAGAAATATAAGAAAATAAAATTTATTCCTACAGATATAAATAAATATACATATATATATATATATAATAAGTATGGACACTCATATATGTACAATTTGTGATAACCTTATGGTTAATCTACTTTTGTGTAAGTATAGTTACATAGACGTATAGTTATTATGTACAAGAACAATAAAAACAGAACAAAATATGTGTATATATAATATGTATCATATGGACATACATACTTAATGTTCGGTAGGTGATGTCAAAAAATGTGTTATTTTTTGCTGGTTATATGTAGACATACAATTCTTTAGACATTCTCTTCTTTTACTTTATCAAGATTATCTTCAAAATTGACGTTTAATTCAGCCGTGGTTTGCGCGAATCTCTGTAATGTTTGTAATGATTCTAAAATTTTATTTCTTGATGGCTTTTCAGTCATTTCTTCATTATCAACTTCGTCTTCCTTCTTCTCGCCTTCTATCTGCACGTTATCTTCTAACGCACAGATTTCTACGTTATTGTCCAACAACAGGAACACACATCACACTGGGGATTTACCCATTTGTTTCATTTCGGAGTTCGTGTTAACCGGGAGCTTCTATCGTGCCGCTAATATGTTATTGTTCGTATTGCGTCTTAACCGAATAATTCGTACTATCCGAAGATTTCATAGAAACTATGCAGAAAGAACATTGTATTTTAAGGGGAGACAAAATTGCGTTCGTGTTAAACGACAATTCGTATTAAACGAGTTTGTGCTAACGAGGGAGTACTGTATATTAAGTATATAATAATCTAATTATAATATTATTGCAAGGGATTTAATTCAAACATGAGTCCTTTAAGTTATGATTATATTTTTTACATTTTTCCATAAGTTCAGCTAAAATTTCCACATTTACTTTATTTTATGCACTATTTACTTAATCTATGCACATATAATTAACATTGTACGTTCTTTGAATGTTCGTATAACTGTAACAAATTATATTTAGTTGTCTATATATAAATAAGAACGCAGAATTTAATTTGTGAAAAAAACGCATTTGTTACATAATTGAAACATTTTTATTTGCAATTTATCAGTATTCATTCCATTTCACGTGGAAAAGAATAATAAACAAATGTCTACCCAAATTTTGGCCCAATCACAACACCTGCCCAAAAGCCACACCATACAGTTGCTCGTTGTGGATACATTGGCTATTTAGCGATTATGCGAGGATTGTAGTCGTCCCATATCTGACAGTTGTGCCTATTGACAAAGCCGTCCAGATGAAAATGTGCTTCATCAGTAAAGAGAGAAATGAGAAATTCTTATTCAGATTCGGATTTTCTAACCCCCAATCGGCGAAGTCAGGCCGTTGTAAATGATTGTCAGGCAATATTTAGTCAGTTGAACCCTCTAGGGTTTAAAATGAATGTCCGCTGTCAGTTGTATGACACTCCGCGAAATATTCAGTTGCTGTGATTGACGGTGAATCGAACTTCCAGGATTTCGGGTAAGACTTTCCGGGACTGCAGTAATATTTCCAGCAGATCGGACCAAGATTTCTTCTTGTTGTCTCTACATCAGTAACTGAATGCTTTGTAGAAGCTTTTGAATTACTCTCAAATTGTCGATGAATGGTACGTTTCGTCGACCGAAAATTGCACGCAAACACCGTGTTCCTAAGGAACTTTCAGAGTTTTTGAAGTTGTTGCAATGACAAAGCGTCGTTCGACAGTAAGGCGATTCATTTTATTGAGAGACCTTTTAAGAGCTAAACAGAAAAGTAAGTAGGAATTGGATATTATAAATATATAATAAAACATTAACTAACGGATAACTATAAGGATTTTGATAGAAACATAAGGCCAGTTTACACCATGCTAGATTCATACTTTTTCTATACCAGTTTCGATTCTAGTTAAGATTTTCTAAATACTTTTTTAGGTGAGAGTACAACAAATCAATACGTGATGGCGCTACTAAACAGCTTTCAAGTTCTACCACCTTGACCAACATAACCTACCTTCGTTTCCAATAATATACTGAACATAGGACAGGATCTAGTTTTTAAAATAGTATAGCATGTAGTATAGCTTGGTGTAAAGTGGCCTTTACATGATACTTTTTCTGACTATTTTTTTAGTTTCTAGAAAGTAGTATAGAAAATATATGAATCTAGCATAGCCTATACAGAAGATACACTACTGGCAGCTATGCCGAACCTAGGATCCTGATCGCGAGGTCTATGTGGAAGTTTTAATTTAAATTTTGTACACATATAAGGAAAACAAATAGTAAAGTCTCTGCGATACTCTTAAGAAGGCCACAATCACAATCTTGTCAAAAAGACTGAAGGAAATTACGAACATTTTGATGTCAGATATGTGTGTAAAAATTATGAGTAGGCGAAAGAAAAAATTTTAGATGGCCGGAACTATCAATGCTGCTTTGGAATTTTAACCCTATTCAAAAAAACTCTAACTAATCACTACCATATCGTTTATGGACAGATTAGAATAACTTTACTTGATAGACAAAATGAATTCCCAATTGACCTTTTTTTTGCATTAGAGAGGTTATTAACTTTTAAACCTTACGCTTTCAAAGCTTTGCAGATAGTAATACAGATATAATTGCTTCTATGTTTACTATTATCAAAATCGTGAATACTATATTTCACAAACTCCAAGTTCATTGTACACGCTGTGCTAAAAATAAATCAACATTCCGGTTTGAAAAAAAGAAGTAACAAATAAGTAGAAGCAAAAAAACGTGTGTATTTCATCCATAATTTCTAAGAAGAGCGTGCGATAGAAGATAAAAGTTCTCACAATTCTCAGGTGCTTAATCTTATTCAAACGAAATATTCAACGAATGTATGGATCGCAACTGATCTTACGCTAATATATAAATGTTGATTAAAAACTATAGTTTGATTTATATATTGAATATGGTTTATTTAATTAATGCCATTTCAAGTTTAATTAATACATACTACTGCTAAGCAATTCTATAACTGTAAATATGATTTGTGAAATCTCCGCTTTATCTTAAACGCGATATATTAAGTTACAGATTGACGATATAATGAACAACATTTACCGGATCTGTTAACAAGTGAACTGAAACATTCACCTTACTTCGCTGTTATATAGTGAACAGTTATTGTTCGAAAAACCCATTCGACCAATGTTTAGACTGTTGTTAGATTAGATTTCGCAAACTTTTAACAGAGACGATCATTACAAGTCAAGTTAGCTTTGGCGCGGTCATCTGCTTTAATTATTTACGCAACGGTTTATATCTTGTATTATTTGTGAGCGGATTTTGCATGGGTATAAGTGGAACAGCAAATTGAACTTTATAAGTTTGTTAAGTTCCTGTTCTCATTCGCGTAAAATGATATTTGTGCTCCTCTCATTTGTACATTTTAACATTTTTATTTTGATACTTCAAAATTTATATAATATATTAATTTGTTATGTATATTAGTATCATGGAGGGTATAAGAAAAAATTAAAAAAGTGGAAGCTCTGATATTAAGGCGTTCATAATATCAAAAAACAATAATATTTTACAGTAAAAGTAGGTAGGATAATGGTTGATAAATAATAAAAACGTTTAAGGACATAGGCTAGAAACCTGAGGGATGAACAGAGAAAGTTTCCGAAATTGATAAATGTATTATAAAACCATACTTCGTGTCTTGTATGGAAGGAGTCACCTATGACACAAGTAATTATTAATTATGATTTCCAATAGGTTAAATAAATTGTGGAACTGACAAGTAAAGAATTAAAATTTGAGGAATAACTATCTTTAGCAGTAAATATTTTATCAAAAACTATCCGGCAGTAAAATAATTTTTGGAAATTAAAAGGAAAGACTAAAATGCCTTGAAGTTACTCACTTATTATACCGAATAAGACGTTTTCCAATACTTTCGAGACTAAATTCGGCGTACAATTACTTGTCAAGAATATTCCAACCAATCCCTTATCAAAAAACTAGCCTTATGACCTGCTGGTCTCAACGGTTACGAAGTACTATCGATGCCTCCTTCTTTATTGAATATTGTACCCTGTGTACACAGATAAGTAACATACTCATGGAAAGAGCTCTGCGAGGGCGTGGAGTTGACCCACAAATCAGACTGTGGATCGGCTCCATGCTAAGAAACAGGATGGTTCAAGTTTCACAGAACCTCTATACTGTAAAAGCATCGCTGGCAGCTGGCAGCCCACAGAGCTGAATGCTGTCTCCTTTGCTATGGTACCTAATGGTGGATGATCTGCTGCACGATCTTCGGGCGGCGAGCTTCCACGCGCAGCGCTATGCCGATGATATCACCATCATGGTCTGCGGTAGGTTTGAGGGCGTAGTATCTGAAAGGATGCAAGTCGCGCTCAGACTCGTAGAGAGGTGGTGTCAACCCCAAGAAAACAATAATGGTCGCGCTCACTTGGAGAAGGACATTGTCCGAACTCCGGTGCGCGACCATCTTCGCCTCCAGGATACCAATATCCGGCGAGGCGAAATATCTGGGTGTAATCCTGGACGCCAAATTGACGTATAAATAGTACATGGAACATGTGACAAACAAAGCGATGAGATCCTTCTGTGCCTGCAGAGCCATGTTTGGCAAAACGTGCGGGCTGAAACCTGAAATGGTGTATTGGCTGTACACGCAGGTCATAACACCCTCCATAACTTACGCTTCACTGGTCTGGTGGCACAAAGCCAGTCTGGGGTATGCGGTAAGTACCCTGAACAAAGTTCAGAGGATTCCTTGCTTGGGCATCACGGGAGCCATGTCCTCGACGCCGATGGCAGCCATAGAGACCATACTTAGTTTCCCTCCGCTGTACCTGGCGTTGTGGTCTGTGGCTGCCCTAGGGGCCTATAGGTTAAAATGTAGTGGATGCAAAGGCCTTACTGGTAGTACAGGTGACCATACTAGCACCTTCATCTACATCGAAAATACGGGACCACTGTCCGTTAGGCCGGACAGGATCGCGCCCATCTTTAGTTTGACTAGCAACTACAAAGTAGTTATGCCCACCACGGAGACTGCTATCACCGACATCCGTAAACGTAAGCAAGAGCTACAAGGTTAGTTTGTAGATGCTATAACTGCCACAGGAAGCTGAAACAACTGGCGGAACTTCACAGCATTACGCTGAGATGGGTGCCGGGCCACATCGAGATCAGGGGGAATGAAATTGTTGAAGGGTTAGCCAGAGCGGCCAGTGAACGACTACATATTGGTCCTGACCTGACGTGTGGGAGTTCCTATGCTTGCGTCAAGGCTTTCGTCAGAATGCAGATCGCTGACAGACACCGGTTCCCCTGGAGGGGACTCACTGGAATGAGACACTGCAAAATCCTGAGAGTTCATCCGTACCAGGACAGGCTCCGTAAAGCCGTCTCTATGAGCAGGCCCAGGTTAAGAATGCTAACAGGCATTCTAACTAGGCACTGCATCCTGAATAAACACACATGGGTTTAGCAAACTCTCCCCAGTGTAGAAGCTGTGGAGACGTGGAGGAAGCTCTCCTGCATCTCCTTCCCGACTGCTCTGTATTGGACGTGGTAAGGCGGAGTTACTTTCGGGTCGCAAGGCTGGACAAACCCGAACTAGGGACTGGACAAACCCGAAACTCTCGACCAGTTCGCACACTTTTTCTCACAGGCGCAACTAGGTTGGTGGGCCTAAACGATATGGGGGCGCAATAGGCCTTTTTGGCCGAGCGGCCGCACGGGGTTACCCTCCCATGGGTTATATAAAAAACATACACTCATTGTCAGTGACATTAGAAGTGTTCCATCCAGAAGGAATCATTTGTTTAACTTGCTTTTTTGGCAATGTGATAGCTCTACATCAGAAATGAAACATGCAAGTAATTTTACTAACATGTAACACGAACAAAAATTAATAATGTGTTTAGTGACCCCATAGCTGAGTACACTCCTGTACAGTCTCGGCAGCGACAAAATGAGATGGTCGATATCTAATTCTGTGTGTTGGATGTGGTTTAAATCCGGGGAACTGGATGCCCATTGCAAAACATTAACGTCAGCTTCTTGGAAAAAGTCTATAGTTCAACTGCCATCTGTAGCAGCCAGTTGTAAAAGTTCGCGGCCTCAAATTATCTATAAGTTAATTAGGGAGTTTAATTATAAGAATGTTTTTTAAAAAATCCACGACTTTTCAAGATGTCAAAACCACATCTTGTTGCTCCCTTTACCACTAAAAACTTGAGTAAAATCTTCAAGGAGCTGGATCTTAGAATTGTCTTCGGGCGCTAATTTGCCTAAGCCTGATCGGTGATCCTAAAGATAAGGTTCAGCCGTTGGAAAAGTCGACGAAATTAATTGTAAAAACTGTAATAAAAAATAGATTGGGCAAACAAGACGTTCCATCTCAACTAGGTTCAAAGAGGATATGGTAAATCTTAGACATAACAGAATTGAAAAGTATAGGGTTGCTCAATACATTTTCGAAAACTGTCATAATATTGGTCCCTCTAATATAAAATTAATTCGACCGATTTGTAATTGTAATTTTCTAACATTTTTGGAAGTTTGGTGATTTACAAAAGCAAGTCGTGTTTAACATTGACAAAGGGCCTCTTCCACAGTCGTCATTGTTTTCGTTAATGTACAGTTAATAATGCGAATTGGATTGACGTTGTTTAGATTTATTATCGCCTTGATAATGTTTGTATCTTTCTTACAGGTTCAAAGTATTACATCTTACTGGCAAATACGATTTCTGTTACCCAAGGTTCAGATGGTGCTACAAAGGCATAGTCAAAAGAAAAAGTACGCGTTTGTCCTCTTAAATTAAACTAACTAACACACTGGCCTACTACGTTCTTTATTTAACACCATCCTGGGTAACAAATTATATCATTTTCAGCTCAAGCTTTTGAATCTACCTTAGCATAACTAAAATATTTCCTTCGCACAATAATGCTGCTTGACCTTCTTTGATATGTTTAGAACACCACTCTGTGATTGATTGCTTTTTAATTTTTTTATATCGATCCAGTAGTTTTAACTTACAGTTTTAACGCATAAGGATTATTAACGACAAATCGTGTAATGTCCAAGCAAATAAGATTTATTACAAAAATTGATATAATAAAAGCATCAACATCAATAGAGTTCTCTGTATTTGCATAAGTTTGATAACACAACAATGCATTATAAAGTCTTTAACGTGTAAAGCGTTTGATAACGTGATTACGACTGCAATATGTTTAACGATATAGGTTTCTACAAGCAACAATTTAGGTTGTAATAGTAACCTGTGCGACGTATTAGAGTCTACAAATGCGTTTAGTTAAAAATTGCATTTAACCAAAGTGTATACATTTTGCATTTATGCAAAAATTACAAAATCGTTTACTGTACGACTTATTGAATTTATGTAAGAAATTACTGCTGCGCCGTAAACGCTAAAATTTGTTATCTAGATATGTATGTTATGTATGTGTTACACCATTTTTCTTCTCTACTTGCCACAGAATACACAAAACTATAAATACATATACTATTTTGAGGATTACGTGTAAGTTTATTTCGGTGCTCCTTAAGGTAAATATTTAGCTTATTTTTCCAGAATTAGAACTATTCAAATATGTACAGATTTAGCAACAAAGTTAATTTTGTATACAACATGAATACTGATCCAATCCTTAAAAGTTACATCATTAATTGCAAATTGAAATTTTATCAATATATGTATGTACGTATGTTTGTATATGTTACGGGTATGTATTAAGTATCTGTGCTTGCATCTGAATAGCTTCTGTACAACTTTTAAGCTGTAGGCAAACAGATACAAACTTGGTTTTCTCTATTATTGTGCAATACGTAAGTTTTCTGCCATAGTAGTTTGAGCAAAATAGCACTTACCATCAAATTTTTATTATGAAGAAACATTTTTTTTTGTATTTACATTTTATCCTACCTGAAAATGTCAATCATCCAAGGGTTGTGACATTAACTTTAATCAGGAATCAGCAATGTAGATTAATGTAGAAAACGAAGTTAAACAAAAGAAGCGTGTAAGATGTATAGCTTTTCAAGTTACATAGAAAATATGATGTTATATATGAAGTCTAGGTAAAGAAATAACAACAGGCTCTAAAAAGAGATTTCAACACAGAAGAGAGACAGAGTTGGATAAATTTATAAAGAGAAGAACAACCGTGTTTGAAAATATATGAACAAACTACACAAACCCGAAGGCCAAACTTAAAACAAAACAAAGAACAGTAATGTACACCCAAAGAAAAATGTGGTCGACTGTTTCCATATAGCAATGTATTAGAACTGTCTCCAACCTTTCAGTAATAAGGTATCCATGGAGATTATTAATTCTAGAGAAGATTATCTCTCACAGAAAATACCCAATTTGGACTAAAGTAAGGTGAAAAATATCATTTTTGAATAATTTGCATGAAATCTAACTGTTAATATCGTGCACAATAGGATTACAAAAAATGTACTAGCAGGAACCAAACGCGAGCCACCAGCATGGCGGGCATAGTTGTTATCCATTGGGCTACGAAGGCTTGCTTGTGGAGAAACTAAGGTTATCAAGCGAAAGGAATGATTATAGCGTGCTCAGTCACCGCGTTAAACAAAGTTGATTTTCTCAGAAACTGGGGCGTGTTAGGATAAAAGCTCGTACCTGGGAATTAAGGGAAGGTTCTCTATAACATTCTATTTCTATGTAGCAATCAATCGACTTTTTGAAATTTTTATAACTGCTAAAACTATTTCGAGTCGTTTCAGTTAGGACACTATGGGTCTGTTGACAATTAACACTAAATACAGCATCAATTTCTGGTATTTACAGTTTCCACGTTATTATGTATTTATTTATTGTTTGTTAGTGTATATACTTTATTTACAAGCGTTACTAGCCACATGATACGGTTTCTTTATGGCAGTCTATGTACGAAGAATTGGAATGAATCCATGGAATTTTCATCACTTATCATGTTCATAGTTTATACGCAACAGAACTTCCAATGGAAGTCTTTCACTACTTGATATAATTTTCAAGCATTACGAGAAGAAAACCTAAAACTGCCAATAAACCAGTCGAGAAATACGGAAATAATTTGAACCCTAACAAAACTGAGCAAACGAGATCCTTGATTATTACTGTTAGGTAACTTGCTGTTGAACTTTCAATGCCTAGCGTTTTCTATTTGTGACGGCTACAATTCTCTCAGGAGCTCCTCTGCCTGGTTTTTTCGCAACTAGAGACTGGTAGCCTTACCGATTGTCTAGATTTCAATATGGAAGCTTAATGTTATTGTGCTACGTTTTGTAATCTTATTTGCCCAACTTGTAATGATTCACCAGCAATTCTTAACCAGATAAAAAAACAATACTGCCCAAAAGTATACATATACCATTTCTGCGGTAAAATGAAAACGTAATATGAAAAAGACATCTTCAGCTAAAAAATGTAAATACGAGACTTATAAGATGTAATAAAATTTTTGAAAATTATTAATTACGTTAATAATTAAAACCATTTTAGTAAAGAACCAAGCAAATTGTTCTAGAATTGTTTAATCGTTGCGAATAGCTGACAGTTGTGCAAACATTATACCTACATCCGCTCAATTTTGATTTTAATCAACGAAAACACTATTCTTCCATTGATCAACTGGGTAGAGATGGCAATCATGATGAGGATGCATTTTCAATACGATGGAGCTCTTCCTCGCTATACTCTTCCAGTAGAGCAGTGATCAGTGGTTAGATAATGTGTTTCCGAATAAATGCATAGTATGAACAGGATTTATAAAATGGCCAGCGAGATCGCCGCATTTGAGCGACTTGACTTTTTTCTATGGGGCTACTTAAAGTCTATCGTACTTACCCCTAAACTTGAAAATTTAACCTGGTAACGGAATTATTGCAATCTGTCGTAGAATTCAATGAGAAGTTTTGAACAAAGATTTTGTCATTGATTAACAAACAACGGACAACATTTCCAACATTGATTTTTCTTCAAAAAAATATTTAAAGTTTAAATAACTGTAAAAATAAAAATCTTAATCAGCTAAAGTGCATTTCAAATACAAATTTGGTTCCGATGTTCCCAAAAGTAAAAATAGAACAAACTAAAAGATTTTCTTAAAAATTTCGAAAAAAACGAATCAATCAATTTCAAAGATGAAACGGCAAAATATAATGTGTAAAAATTATTAAAATAAAGTATTACTTGATACCCCTTTCCATTTAAGATTTTTAAAGGGGTAGCTCGAGGGGGTAGGGTGTTCAAGTACGGGAGCCAATTTTTGTCTCCTTCGGTAATATCTCTTATAATATATTATAGAGATATATAGAGAGATTCTTCATAATTTACTGGTAGAACAGGTGACCATACCATACCATATATCTTCACCTACATCGAAAATACGGGACCCTTGTCCGTTAGGCCGGACAGGATCGCGCCCATCTTTAGTTTGACTAGCAACTACAAAGTAGTTATGCCCACCAGGGAGACTGCTATCATGTTTCAAGAGATTTTTCATAATTTTCTAAATTTGCAGAAACTTACGGTGGGAAGTTTTCAAATGTACACGCTGTCTATTAAGTACCTACGTAAGTAATGTGCGATAAAAATTTAAAAACAATAAAAAGTATGATAAAAATAAATAACATCAAATCATAGTAATTATCTAAATAATTCTATTAAGAATTCACTAAAAATAGAATCACTGGAAATAAAACGAAAGATTATTATGCATATAGAAACAACGCCCACGCCTACAACTACTTTTTCTTTCATTACTATTTTACAATCACAACAAACCTCAATGATATATTTGTTTTTGCGACAGGTAAATAAGTATCCAGCTGACAATTATTTCTGCTATGCCATATGACGGTCTATATGTTGATTGAATGGATGTTGCGATCGAGGGACGTTCTCTATATAATATACGAGGTCACATTACGTTTCATAGTTAGATATACTTTTGCTGCGACCTCTACTATCAGGATATACATAACTTTAGTGTCCTGCCTCTATTAACGCATATTCGCACCTTGAATTCGATTTTGTTTACGTTATTTTAACTAGGGAAGGTACTTAGGTTAATATTAACACTGTCAGCAACTATTTTACATATTTTCACACAGTTCATAAAGTAATTTATGACAGTAATAAATTACTGTTGTCCTCATAATTTACATTATTAAGCGCCAATTGTTTTGTGCCTTTTGTTTTTTTTTTCTGAATGATTGGAGTTATTTGAAAGAGAAAATTAATTCAAGTATTTAATATATCCAAAATATTAAATATTATATATATTTTCTAATTTATTGTTGTATATGTAAGTTGTATGATACTTGATCCTACACGGTTGCTTTCCTATGATAAGTTTTAAATACCTTTCATATTTTATCACAATCTTAGATTTTGTTTAGTGGCATTTTTCTAGATTCTTCTATTGCGAGGTATATTACGGGACAAACCACGTGTTAATAGATTGCTATGACTATAAAGGAATATGTAATCGTATACAGGGTGCCCACTGAATAGTCTATAAAAATAAAAGAGTTTAAAGCTAATGGGATTGAAAAATAAATTCCAAAAAATTAATACTTTATGTCCACGCAGTAACGAGAAAATAATATTTTTCAATATCAGTCCGGCCCTGTTGTTCGAGCGCAACGCATAAATAGATGGACAACACAAGCAGCACGTTGAGTCATTCACAAGCATTCGTTGGGGCACCTCCACATATTGCCCGAGTTGTATGGGACCATTTAAACCAGGCATTTGCACATTGGATGGACCGAGCAGGAACGATTCTGTGGCCAGCCCAAAGTCCCGATTTGAATCTGTTGAACTTTTTGCTGTGAGGATACATGAAATACTTTGTTTATGATCGTCGACGGGAGATTTCAGACGTCGAGGCTTTTCGATACTGTGTTGTCACAGCGGCCCAGTTTATGATAAGGTTTGCTGTCTCACAGAAGCGTGCATCCGGAGCTCGTGGTAATAATTGCGGACATTACTACTCTAAGTTTTTATCCTGTTTCTGATCAAACATTCCTCTTCTAGATTACCACGAATTATTTGAAAAGAGAAAAACTAACTACGAACGCGATCCCAAATAGTAAATTATTAATTACCATGTCGTTGTAGTTTAATATTGAGTTTCTGTAATGAAAAAAACAAAAACACAGGATTCCTACGAAAAAACAGGTCGCATGAATAAAGTCTGTAGTAAATGTGTAACCTTGTTATAAACAGAATATTTGTGAAAAGACCACATGTGCAATTCATAGGGCAGCAAAGCTGCTTCGTAAACAAATGCATTAATAGAGTACAATAAGCATTTATTTACATATCATTCAACTTGATAAAAAATAACTGTTTATGTCTATTAGAAATTTTTGCAGCGTCTCTTTTTTCCTTGTACACTCGTGTTAGGCCCGATTCAACAAAATTTATTTAAACAAACATTTAAAATTTATTTAAAAAAATATTATTTTAATATATGATCGTTATTTTTTTGGATCTACCTTTCTTGTGATATTAGTTTTATACTGTCTATTTTTCCAACACTTTTCATTTGTCACCCTGTATAGTCGTGTTAACTAATACGAAAAGCAAGAAAGCAAAAGTTTCAAACTTAGAATTCGTTGATAGTAAAACTACTGAAAACCATCTACACCGGAAAATAAATAAAATCTATTTCAATTTCAAAATTCCACAGGTCTTGGATTTCCACCGAATTACAATATATCATGTTTTTACCATCGTTTCGAATGTTGCAACAACTTGGAATCACTTTCAGTTTCGTTCAATAATAAATATACCTTGATTGAAGTTAAAATGTTACTCAATTGATGATATTCATCAAATTTACCCATAGATATCTTTCGTGCTGTTTTCGTAATAACCAGTATAATTCAATTACTATAACTAGGCAACAACACAAGAGGAGTAAACTAAAGTGCCTGCGGTTTTGGATAAGTTCTTAGACCCCGCCTACGAACAAAAACCAACCATACCCTTTTAGAAGAAGATGTTCTTTGCGTTCCAGATTATCTACATGAGTATTAGCAGCCTCATAAATCAAGAATGTAAACGGTGGCTACGATCTTTTGTGACGCCGATTCAACTACATTAACCCACACAATGAACAACATTTTTCAAACATCAAATAAGATAGAGATATTTTCCGACGGTAAATTATGTGAAAATCAAGTTACATAAATATATTTTATATTGCAGTTACTACAATTCTTGACACATGTGTATAGACACACGTATTTAGAACGAAACCATTGTAAATTTACTTCTTAACAAAAATTACCAACCAACGCCAACGCTGAATGTGCCGTAGTAACAGGCTCCAAGTATATACTCGGATAACAATTATTATTACAATACTGAAATAAAATGGTACGTCAGTCTCAGTAAAGTGTGCCAATAATTTCGTGACTCAATCTTCTCAACCTTATAGTATTTAACGAGTTCATATATTTTACCTCAATATTTCCCTTCTTTTCCGGTTCTGGCAAAAGCGCCTCAGAGAATAGAAAGGCAAAAATACAAAAATAAATTAGAAATTAAAATAACACATATCATATAGCAAATGAAGATGGAATAAAGAGCTATTAAACGCGTTGTTGTTAACCTATGCATCGAGTTTCAGGATGCAGGTTAACGATCTTGTGAAGTAGTACTTGTGCTCTATACATACTAGAGTAAGATCCACGTAAGCTATGCGTCGCAGCAGCTATACATGTATGAAGAATATAGCTCGCTCTATATAGAAGGAGTAAACATTGAAGTATTAATTTATAAGGTCTCTCTTTCTCTCTCTTTCTTTCGTGGATATAACAAGAAGGGCATGGACAGACTACTCCCGATTTAGACGCGACGAATTTCTAAATCGAAACGAAACAAGAACAACGAGAGAAAGAAAGTGCGTGCGCTCTACTGAAACGAGACGGGACGAGATGAAAATTCTATTTTACAGCTTTCGCGTCAATCATTTATCTCGTCATATGGTTTATACGCGTTACGCGTGTACCTAGTATGGACGTTTCGAGATTTATTATCTTTATTTCTTCATTTCCGATGCTCAATGGTTAACATTTTAAATTCCTACAGTCGCACTAATTTTTTAATGATTAGTTTCTTGTTAGTTCTTCACAACTCTTTTTGTTTCCGACAAACATGTACTACTTTTTGAAAATTCGTTTTATCTAATTTTGTTCGTTGGCACACCCTATTGATAGAACATCGTTTCCAGTTATGCGCCTACAATTTATAACAACTTCTTCACTTTAAACAAATAATTATAACCGCAGCACGGTCAATGGCAACCACCTACACGAAGTTGGAAAAGATCTAGAAAGTTCCCATTAAATTCAACGTAATCGAGAGGTATCCAGGATTCACGTCTCACCATAATTGAATTCCATTGTGTTCAGCCAAATCCAGGATTAGGATTTGTGAAGAGTTGTTGCCAAACGCTCAGGATGAAGTTAGTATGGAAGCGTATGCAAACATTTTTGAAAATCGAAAAGGAATTTGAGAACTGGCTTGAAACTTTATACAGAAAAGAGAATGAAAATTTGAACAATTTTTGAAGTTGTTTAATATCAGTTGCACCTGTTATGCATAAAGAGTTTCCACACTATTGAAATAGTGTAACCTATTTTAGCACCTTGCAATCTTTATTAGAGTTAGCTCGTCTCAATCTTTCACTTATATCAAACATATCTAACCGTTTGGATTGTTTACTAACAGGTTGTCTTTAAAACAACTGTACAATTCTTGTGGGAAATTGTATAGAATATGCTTTATCTAGCTCTAAAACGGCCAAGTAACCAGTTATCGTTGAAGATTTTTATTTTTTTTTATCTGTGGTGAGTGAAACTACGGTGACTTCCAGGCTGTATTGTTTGTCGGGCCACGGTAGTTCTTGCGGTGTAGATAGTGTGTGTAATCGTGTTTTTC
This sequence comes from Popillia japonica, assembly GCA_004785975.1. Taxonomy (NCBI): domain Eukaryota; kingdom Metazoa; phylum Arthropoda; class Insecta; order Coleoptera; family Scarabaeidae; genus Popillia; species Popillia japonica. The sequence goes on from ML218771.1 coordinate 33,447, forward strand.
CTTTGTGAAACTTATCTATACTCCCGTACTTCCCTTTTTTTATTCTCAGTTATAAGATCAAATAAACTTTGTAAAGCTATACAATATTTTCCAGTAGAACCTCCATTTCGTTAGAGTTTTAATACGGAAACATATGCAGTAACTGGTTCAATCCGCGACTTCCATTCGAACAATATAGCGCCCTTAATACTAGCGTCTGCTGTACTAAACTGTTTCATATGAATACTATTATTTTTAAAATTTACCATTTTATTCGAAATTTTATTGAAAACTTTTAGCGACTGACAGTTGTACATTCCTCTTCTTGCTGTTCGAACAACATTTGTAGCTGGTGTTGGTTTTTAATGATTGTTGTCTTGAGTCTATATAATTGTGTTACAATCTTCATTCCATGTTTTGTTAAGTATGAATCGATTTGGTTTACTCACTAAAACCATTTACCAAAAGAGAGCTGCTTTTATATAGTCAACTATCGTTATTCTATTTTAAGTCACTAACTAGCGATTTGGCATAGATAGGTACTGTCATTACTGAAAAAGCCCACAAGCGATAAAGAACGATAAATCGTTTTTCTGTGGAGTTTTCATTAGCAGCAGTTTTTCAATCTGTATTTCTTGTCTGACTCATGGTCCACAATAGTATTCTAAAATTACTTAATAATACTATCAAAACATGAAGTGACATAAGAACATGTTGAATATGTTTTGTAGAAT
>ML218771.1:39159-66659 GCA_004785975.1 Popillia japonica
CAGGCGCATAAACAAGTAGTGGTTCTGGTTACTAACTAGTACGCAAAAGGTACTCACAGGATGTTAATCTAGAACTTTTGAATGTATCATTATTTATCAATACGTGCCATCAATATTATTATGTCAAAGATTAGATAAAAATGTTACTTTCATAATATTTCACCTGGTTTTCAATGTACCAATGTCAAAACGTTGAAATCGCAGAATGGTTCTAATCTCTCCCCAGAAATCACCTAACGAATTCTAAGAAACTGAATTTTCTACAACATTGGAGTGTACTGAGTGAATGAGCTAAAATCCAAGTGTCCTGCATCTTACTCTAGAAGAACAGAGATGTTTTTGACTATCATATTTTGAGTTTACATTTTTGAAATCAGAAGATGGTCCCAATGAGGTATCAGACAGGAGTTAAACTGGGTGAAATTAAATTTCGAAATGTTATTTGTGCAAGCTAACAATTTGGTATTACAGATTAGGGATATAGTTTACTGGGAACGACAACAACTTTATTTAAAAGACTGCATAAAGCACAATAATGAAGGCAAACAAAAACATGCTCATCTGAAAAGCAAAGATTAGAGAATTTAACATCCAGGCCCTCGGTCTAGATGTTTAGTTTAGATAAATGAATATATAGCAAACATAACGAGAAATTATGCATTCTATACATATTATTGAGGCACTTTTTACGAACAGCAAAATATTATTTCATAGAACAGAACGTAAATTGGCCTCCAAAGACGAATCAATTCGTATCTGCTCAGGTGAAAATACTAACTGTGCTAAAAATCCCATATAATTAAACGGGCATAGTTATAGTAGGAACTATAGCCATAATAGAAACTATAATAACACACCGCAGCAGAAATAGCTATAAACTAAAAATTACTACCACCTATGTTGCGTATACAGCACATTTTTGGGGGTGCGAATGAGAAAGTTTCTACTTATAACCAGGTCCGCATTTCTATTAAATAGAATAATAATTTATGTATCTGTTTTAAGAGAAGTGGAGATGTGGTTCTGGCGTATGTGGCGTGTTGGGCTAAGCTCGGTTCTCCCAACGAGTACCAGCAAGATCTGCAGTAGTAATACAAGAAGCGTTGAAAGCCCTTGCAGTTTGCACTCAGCACAGATTAAGAAAAATAGAAAAATATCGAAATTACAATAAAACTTTGAGAAATAAAAATGATGGGATGCAATTATAGCAAATAAAACGAATTTGGCATTACAAGCAAATACATAAAAATGTTTGCAACTATGCAGCATCACCTTCTTCCTTGAGCTTTTAAGAACAGTATTGCTTCTAGCATGATTCACGCTAAGTTAAGTTACTGTTACCTTCCGACTTTCCTTGGCCCCTATTACTGAAGAAGCCACTTGTACACTTAGTGTCTATAGTTCCACATGAACTATTGAAAAGAATAGAATGTTTTTCTTAAAATATCCGGCAAACTATGCATTAAAGGTAAGGTTCATTGCAAACAAAGGTTAAAACAAGTGCAAATAGCAATGAAAAATACATATATTACAGTTTTTACGAAAGTAGGTATTTATAATAATGGTAAGTTACAACAGCCAAACTTCTATAGGCTTACTTACAGATATAGAAAAATACTTAAACAAAATAAAAACATTATAATTTTTTGGATTTTTGATAAACTTAGTAATGAGTATTGGATCCTTTATTCAAAACAATTTCCAAAATCCGGTTCTTCATACTGTCTATTAACTTCGTCAATGTTGAAGCAGGAATCTCATTCCAACATCTCGTCATCGCAGATTTCAGTGTTCAATGTTTTCTTATTGGTGCCAATATTCCCGAAAAATTTTCAGTGTGGTTCAAGTCGGGTGAGCGAGCAGGCCATTTCATGACATAATTTAATTTCTTTTTGTTGAAACCACTCCTTGGATCGTCTGGAAGAATGGATAGCTGCGTTGTCTTGCTAAAATATTCAGTCTTCCAACGGTATTGTTCACCAAAATCTATTAAAACCGTTTCTAGATATTCTATATAAGACTCAGAATTCATTCGTGTCGAAATAAAACATATAGGAGTTTTATTGTTATGGGTAAAAGCCACCCAAACCATTGCAGTACCGCCACCAAAATTCCACTTATGGCAACTTCAGTGTTCTTACGCAAATCGTACCAATAATATTTAAAGCCATCAGGTCCGTCCAAATTAAATTTATTTTCTTCCATTCATTATCCCAGCTCATACGATTTTGTGCAAAGGTCAGCCGTGCTTGTTTGTGAGTTTTCTTTAAGGGTGGTTGAGACCTTTTTCTGCCATCTAAAGCGTTTACTACAAGATAAAATTTGTTGTACATGTTTCTTAGTTACTGGCAAATTTAAATCACATTTGATTTGTTGTGCGATTACATTACCAGAAGAGGCTAACCGAAATATCGATGAGTGCTGTCTTCGCGTAAGTTTTTGATTAGTTCCTTTAGGACGATATTTGTCGTAGGAATTACCTAAACTTATAAAATTATTGATGAGGTGATGGGATCACTCCAATTTCTTACTAACATCGATAATTCAATATTATATATATTTAGTAATGAATAAACTTTTTAAAGTGTTCAGAAGCGTTTTTGCAGTGGGAAGCAATTCCTAACTTCATACAAAGTTTGTCTAGTACTGTGGAATATAAAAATTTCGATCGTATTTATACGTTTACAACACAGGTAATTCCCCTACTTATCTAAGAAGTGTGATATTTACAAAATAATATTTCTGCAGCTTCATTATCTTCAAAAATAAAATTCTAGGTAATTCCCAACTATTACAGTTGCTAAGTATTTACAGGGGAACTACAAAATGATGGGGAACTACAAAATGATATGGAACTATAGAAATGTCGTTGAGTGTACTTATTAGTAGCAAAACCTTGAGTTTGTAGTGCCCTTTTTTACTTATTTGTTTTTAAGCTTCTTTTCGTATTGTAAATACTAACACTAGTGTGACGCGCTTAAAATGCGGGGGTACTCTTAATATTTTGTCTATGAATAGTGAGCCAGAGAAATATTCCACGTTTTAAAAATAACATCCCCGTAAGAGATCAACACACAACACACAAGTTCAAAGAATAAGTAAATATTTATTATTTGCTGGATATGAACATTACGAAGAAATTTAACTGAAAAATTTTATTAATAACTTTATTAGACAGTTTACATACAAATCAATCAATACAAAGTTTAACGCATACAAAAAATAAATAAGTAAGACAATGAAACCTCACTTTGCTCACGAGTGAACACCAATAATCTGTTAAAATGCGTGCTCAAAACACTCGTGTCACTTTAGACTATTATTTGCGTCTATTTAGTTAGTTTTATTATTACAACATTTCATACAGACAGGTACAAACATAATATGTTCCCGCTTGATTGTTGTAAAAATAAGAATGTTTATTCATAAACTGCAATTATAAGAAAAACAATGTGTATATGATAAGTCACATTGTAGGAAACGTCATTCGTTGTTTGCTTCTGTTATATTAGAAACTGTACACAGATATAACGAGACTAATAACAAATAATGACTCATAGTTTTCAAACAGAAAAATGAACGAGGTCCTTAACTTCACGAAATGTTATAAGTGTTTTGCATTGAAATAAAAATAAACTGGGAAAATATGCATTTATTATGTCTTCTTTATTTTTATTCTCAATGTGTCAAAGAGGTCTACGTATATCTTTTTTATACATACTTATTCTCATACTACGTGTATTTTTATATAATCTTCCTATATATATTTATTAATTATCAAAGACAGTTACGTAGTTTATTGGGAGGTAACAAATTGCAAAGCCATAAATATCAGAAAACATGTTTGTTACGCAGCGCAAACGAAGAAGATTTATAAGAGAGCGGTATCTTATTCTTGGCATCCTCACGAACTGCTTTAGCATAATATACTATACCGCTTGTTTCTTCACATCGATGCTCGAGCTTTAGGCCGCCATTACTCTTATCGAAGGAAGAAATGTTAGTGGCGAAATAAACATTCATTTGAGGAAAGACAAAAACTAATTTGTTCCTCTAATTTGCTGAGCATGTCAACAAAATGCTCAGTAACCTAAAGAATTTTTTTGAAAGATGTATAGGAAACATGTATAAGAACTATTTCTTACGTGTTTACTGTAAATCTGGGCTATAAATGTCATAATTTTGATAAAAACTCGATTGAATTATGACGAAATTCCAATGTCGAAATGCTCTACAGAGACTAAAGCGTATTGTAAATCAGCAAAAATTTTAATTCCATTCATAGCTTTCGATTTGGTAAAGTAAGATGTTCACATAATCCTTACTACGACGCTAATTGAAAATATTACGAGAAAAAAAGAGAGAGACGCTATTATATATAAAAAAGTATTTAGACAAATATTCTCAAATACAGTACTTATCCGGATTAAATTTTGAAAGATTTTAATTAGGCTAAGATGCCACATTTTTCGGAGAAAATGCGAAAATTGTGATAAAATATTTGCATTTATCTCCGGAAATGAATAAAATTACGATAAAACTCAATATCACAGATAAATTGAAACACTAAATTAATACACTTACTGAAATAATATTACAGTTACATTAAGTTATTGGAAATATCATAAAATAGCGTACTAATTTACCACCAAACTAGAAAAGAAAGGAAGGAAAAGATTCACAAAAATGTGCACCACCAATGTATGTAACTATCAATTTCGAAAAAATTGCGATAGGAACTGTTGACTTTAAGAATGTACTCCTATTTCAGAACAATTGCATAATTCTGCTTCTCTTTCATAGCTGAGCTAGTAAAGTTTGTACCACAAAGCATGATTAATAGCAAGTAAATTTATGTGTATAGTATTTCTGTCATTCAGTCTGACGAAGCATTCGAGTTAATTACAAAAATCAACTAAAAAATAGATAATTCCGATTCAGATTATATGTTGTTTGTAGGATTCCTCGATAACCCTAGATTGCATTGGTTCCAACGACAGCCAACAATAATATTTATGGGATATTTTCGCTTTCGATCCTTATGAAATTTACAAAGCAGTTATTTACATTTGTTGAAACTTACGAAATCTAGAGATCTAGACAAAAATACGTGGATCATTCCACTTAAAAAAATAAATTTTAGATTAGGGACTTCTTATCTAACATGTAACTAGCATTACATTCACACACATATTTATGGGCACAACTTTTTTATTAATAATAAGAATATACTAATACTCATATCTTTTGAACCTGAGTGCTATAGATATACGAGGGATAAGCTACAATTATTGAGAATGAAAAACTTAGTTACCCGTACAAAACAAATTGTTGTTTATTAAATAGTGCATTATTTCATCGGTCAATTGCAGTTTATTTTGTGCAATTCGGTTGAATATTGTCTGAAAAATAGTCCATAGAATAAGCTTCAGTTATCGAAAAAATCGAATTATCACTAGAGAATTTTCGGATAATGATTTACTGTGATTTCAAGAAAGGCTTCATAGCGTATGAGTGCAAGGAAAGTTTAAAATCGCCATTTGGGGATCTCGAAAAATCATTGGCTACTGTTTACAGATGGTATAAAGAATATGAACGAGGTTTCAAGTCCGTGGTACACAGAAAAGAAGCTACCCCTCTTCTAACAGCTGTTAATCCCAAAAACATTGCTGCTGTGAGTAGATCTGAAGATTGGATCCTCGCAAGTGAGATCAGTATTGCATGAGAATTTACATTTAAAAAAGGTCGGATCGCGATTTGTGCCCCATCATCTGACAAATTTACAAAAGGCAGAACGTGTAAGAATTTGCCAACAAATTTTAGATATGTTGAATGCTGGAGGACAAATTATTTCTGAAAATGCAACTGGCGCTGAAACGTACGTATAGTTTTTTTTGGTGTTAGCGTTAAAAGGTATATTAAAAATTGTTTGCCCACTGTGTTCAGTAAAGTGCCCAGAAAGGGAATCATGTTACATCATGATAACACGTCAGCCCATACAGCAGGGCAACTGTACAGTATTTAACGGAAAACAAAGTTAAAGTTATAAAACATCCTCCTGACTCATCGGATTTAGTGATGTGTGACTTCTGGATAAGTTTTTAGCTCAAAATTTGAGAGGAAAAACGGTCCAGTCAGAAGAAGAAGTTGACATCACCATTAAGTGTTTTGTTCATAGTATCTCTAAAGACAGGAGAAAATGGTTAAGAGAATTATTGTAAATGGCAATCACTTTGAACATATTTAAAATAAAGATTCGAAAAACTTGTATCAATCTTTCTGTTCTGAATAATTGTAGCTTGTCCCTAGTACTAGACTGGATAACTCAATGAATGTATGTATTCTTAAGACAAATAAAGCACCAAGCAAAGTTTAGATGTACTGCTTAAATATAAGTAGTATATGTTTAGTCAATAAGTCCAGTTGCTTAGACCCTTAAGGGTTTTCGCAAAGAACTTTTGGCATATTTAAAACAATTGCAGCACTTTTGACTTTTTTATAACTCTACCTAAGTAATTGCATCAACCGACCAATTAAGTAAAAATGACTGCCAAATATTTGGCTTCGGTAGAAAACAGTAAACACTGGATTTAGTAGTAGTGCATCCAAGAACACTCCCTCTTTAGTAAATAAAGCAGCTATTCTATTGTGCGCCATTTAGCAATGGTACACTGAGAAAACTGTGACAGCAAAACATTTTATTTAGAAATTTATACTTATAAATAGTATAAATTGTATTAAAATTACGAACACTGTGTTTAATGGCCACCAACAATTTTGTTGCTAACATCTTAAAACAAAATGTTTTAAGATTAAAACAAAAGGTTTGCTACATTTGATGAAATTTTTTACTAAAAATTATTTACAACATCTAGCAAAACTAGTTCATTGGTTTTTAAAAGTATTTATATTGGTTTTTAAATAAAGGTAGTTTCAATTTATGCACGTTGAAACACTAATGAAATGAGAGAGAGAAGGTTTAAGGCGCTCGTACGTAAAAAGAATGAGATGCAGTATGACGCGGTCTTTGTATTTGTGAAAAGGTTTTGTAAATCTGTTAGTACAAATTATTGCTAATTGTAGTACAAGCAATTTACTTAAAGTTACTATAAAATATAGTAAATTGAAGTATAATAGGTACTTAATTTCCAGGAATAAATTTATTGTTAAATTTAGTATGCTATGTTGCTGTCCTATATATAGCAATAAATTATACTAAAATGCAGTATATTTTTACTTATAAATAGTATAAATTTTTCTCCGTGTAGTCATGTTTCACCCATACCGTGATGACTAAGTATGCTGGAAAGCTTTATATGTTAAGATCATGTTCGTGCGGTCATACGACCAAGGCAAGTCTATTACTTTATACCTTCTGTTCCAATGGAAAATCTAGTTTTTGGATTCGTTTAAACATTCGGTTTATATTAAATAAATAAAACATCGAATCCTAAAGTACTTGAATCAGTTGATGTTGAAAGGTACTAAGTAACGTTTTCAGCCATTTTGAGGTTTTGCGCGATAATAGTATTTCTACCATATCCCGATCGTTTGACATTGAAAGGGCCTATGTGCAGGCATCGGGTGTTGTTGTGGGCACAACTTCTAAACAAGATTTATTGTTGAAAGGAACCAAGTGACGTTAGTTGGTTCCTTTCAACAACAAACGATGTACTGCTTCCTGTATTACCGACTTTAGAAGTATGGCTGACATAGTGACATTGCTAATGCGAGGAAGTGCAGTATGTCAGTGTGTTAATGCTGTTCATTCTTATTTCAATAATACTTTTTAATCATGGAACGTGAATCAGAGTTTTCGAAGGCAGATGCAGAAACTGAAGTGCCGTTGCATAACAAAAGAAAAAAAGGTGTACGTAATACTGACTTATACAGCAGAAATGTCACCAAACGGAGCAGAGTAGAAGGAGTTGCTTATAAAGGCTACAGCGGTACAGATGTTGTTGCAAAGAAAATTGGTCTTCCGTGTCGGTAAGTCTCTTTCTTATGAATAAAAACAAAATTTAATAGTAACCCTCGTCTATAATAGATGCCCGATGAAATGCTTCGAAAAAATTAGCGAGGATCGGAGGAACGATATATTTCAAAAATTTTATGCATTAAAAACAAAAGACGAGCAAGATATTCATTTACAAGGTTGCTTAGAAATACGTAATGTTCAACGTCGGGTTAAACCAAAAACCGAAAATGAGAAACGTAATGTCCCGAGAAGTTGTTCTTTTGTTCATTTTGTATCTATTAATGGGAAAAGGTTGAAAGTATGCCAAAACGCGTTTATAAGTTTACACGACACTGGAGTGAAAAGATTAAAGCGTATTAAGAATCTTCTTAAAAAAAACGAAACTCCTCGTGATAGGCGAGGTACAAATCCTAAAACGCATGCAATAAAGGAAGAAACTAATATTTTAATACGCCAGCATATTCAAGCTTTTCCTGTAAAGGTGGCTCATTACTCAGCTCAAACTTACGAGTACCTCAATCCAAGGCTAACTTTAAAAATCATGTACAAGATGTATTCTACAAAACATCCTGATGCTCCAGTGAGTTATAGCTATTATGTGAAATATTTTCATGAACATTTTACTCTTCGTTTTGGACGTCCCCAAATCGACACGTGTTGTAAGTGCGAAGAACTAAATGTTAAAATAAAAAGCCCGTCCCTTGGGGATGCTGCCAAGAGAGCAGCTGTTGCTGAATTGTTGGTACATAAGAGAAGAGCAAAGAAATTTTATAGTTCATTGCTCAACAATCGACCGAAGAGTGTAAAAATCGGGACGAAATGGTACCTTTGTCTTTCGATTTTATGCAGAACGTCCACCTCCCTGAAGTTCCAGTGCAGGACTTGTTTTATTTAACACAATTAACTGTCAATGTGTTTGGCATTCATAATTTGAAAACAGGTCAGGCATTTTTCTACATTTACCATGAAGGCCTGGGCAATAAGGGACCAAACGAAGTTTGCTCCTTTGTAATGGATTATATTAACAACTACATTCCTGAATCAGTAAAAGAACTTCGGCTGTATTCTGACAATTGCCCAGGCCAAAATAAAAATCATACCATGGTACGTATGTGTATGACATTAGCTGAAACGGGTAGATTTGATAAAGTCGAACAATTTTTCCCTATCAGAGGGCACTCCTTTCTACCCTGTGATAGGGATTTTGGACTGATTAAAAAAAAAATTACGCAACACGATAGGATCTTCTCCATTCACCAATACACTGAACTGGTTGTAAAATCCAGTGCAAAAAACCATTTTACAGTAAAAGAAATTGCTACTGACGATGTGCTAGATTTTAAAAATTGGTGGACGAAATATTACAAAAAGCAATCTCTTTCACTCGAGACCAATAAGAGGGGCGTTCCAAGAAACTAGAAACGCTCATTTTCTATATCCCAGTTCCACTACTTTCTTCACCAGTCATCGAAACCAGGATATCTGGTCGCTTCAGAATATCTCAACAGTTTCATCTATCATACATTTCCACTGCATATGCCTCGAAATTATGAACGCATTCCTCTCGAATTACCTCATACCAAAGCATATCCTGAGGGAAATGTTCCCATACTGGAAACCAAGATAGGTCATTTGCAAAAAATGTTACCCTACATAGAAGAGGAATTTCAAGAATTTTACTCCAACATTATCAGCTGCTGGCCAACGAAGAAGCCATCCAAACAAGCTAAAGAGTAATACATATTTCCATAAAATATCAAGTTTCTTTTAACAATATGTATTCATTGTTCAAAAATTAATAAATCAGTTTTTTGGGTTAATACTACTTAATTTTTTTGTGTTAGATGCAGAAAGGGCCTAACTACGCTTTTTTTTTTTTATAACAATTGCTGGGGTCTTAATATCATGGGTAAGTTACATCCATTTGTTGTGCAAAAACAATATAAAACCATTCCCACAATAGTATCTAACGGTAAATCTGACACAAGAAAGATTTTCAGTTTTTTTAGTTTTTCTCAAAACTGTATAAAAGTTACTTAGTACCTTTCAACATCAACTGATTCACTTGTATTCAAAATTTCATTCCATTTAACAGGGATATATCTATAACTTACTGCGAAATTTTACACCAACGACTGAATTAATATTGGCTAGTCATTAAAAAGTAAAAGGTTTAATGCCCAGAAAATACACGTTCTCTTTCAATTTTAAAAAGACTACATACTTCTAAAACAGTTTAAATTATTTGGCCGAAGAAACAGCTTCCTCGCTCTAATTAAATTGGATATTAGACGTGCGCGTGTCTACGCGCCTCGTCGAAAAATAAATTATTTATTAATAGGACCAACGCGAAATATGTGTATGATGTTATGCATTTAGCATAGCATCCTTTATATTTACACATGTACGAGTGGATCTTCGACGAATCGTGTCGATGTTAGACGCTTTAACCAATAAGCTATGGTACACGACAAAATATTATACAAAATCAATGAACTTCAGTTTTAGTTTTCATTTTTATTTTTTTATAACCAAGTAGTGAGAAAACTATTTATACTTCAGAATTATTCACTTATTGCTGTTTGATTATTTAAGTTAATATAACAAAATGGACAATGTGATAAAAATATATTCAAACTTAGATATTTTAAATCTGTTGTATATGTATATACGATTCTGCGATTACTTGGCGACTGTTATGATCGCACCTAAACTTCGAGCATGTTTCGATATCAATGTGATGAGACATAATTTTTGCATTAATAGACAATAATATACATATGTATTTACTAATTCTTTTGTATTTTTTAATATTTTTAATTTATTCTTATTGTTGATGCCACAATTACCTCTAATCGAATTGAAAAATATGCGAAAACTTGTTCAATAAAAATAGAATTGTATTTGCAATTTTGGTATGATATGTACGTTAGAGACGTACAAACTCCACTTCTAACTCCAACTAGAAATGTCGACAATTCTTTATCACAAATCCAAAATCACTTATCAAGTATGCTTCCTTGTTAACTAATGGTAGCCAAACATACTTGCTGTGATCAGAAGATAAATAAAAAGTATAAAATCATTCGGCTTTTTAGAAATTGAAAAGGTAGTGAAACATAATGACAAGAAGATCGTAGTCAAGACATTATAATTTAGTTTTAATTAAAGTTAGTTATATTATTATAGTCTGTTGGACTGCGTGTCGCCATTAGTGCACCAGAAAGTTAATCGGCAATATGTAGGGTTGTAAGACGAAAGTGTGCATCACAGATGTTGATTTTGAGGAAACATGTTTGCATTGGTTTGAATACACACAATGAAACAAGTATGGATAATGGTGGCAGCAGTTCTGAATAAGAACATGTAGAAGATAAGGAAAATTATTATTATGGTAGGAAGAAGTTTCCATGGTCTAACAATAATTCAAAAAAGTTCGTACACCGGCCAATAAGACAAAATATAGTTACAATTGCTATAGTACAAACTGAAATAGAAAATAATAATCCCATATCCTCGTTTCACAAGTTATTTTTACCGGAAATGTAGGATATGTGTATTGTGTCTAGGACGAATAAGCAAAATCAAACATGCGAAAAAACATATAAGCGCCCGATAGACCTGAGCTAAATAAAAGACATCGATGTTATAAAGATGCAACCATTTTTAAGTATACTTTTGTATACAGCGATTTTCAAGTTCAATCATGAGGATATAAGGAGCCGTTTTGCTACAGATGGTACAGGGCGAAATATTTGGAGCTGTTTTTTCTGAAAAACGTTTTTGGTATTATTAGCCGCGATATGATTCAATAATCCAGACAATCGACGTCAAAGAAAGCTCACTCATCTAGACTCTGCAATATACGACTTTTTCCAATTGTTTGTAAAGAACATTCAAACAAATTATGTAATCGGAGCAATTGCTTGTGTCGATGAAATTTGAATTGGAGTTACGGGCAGATTCCTATTCAAGATGTACATACATATATTCCCTTCTCGAATTTGGAACAAAACTTCAAAGTTTGACTGATGCTCGAACTTGTTATTTATATAATACTTATGTATATTTACGCTAGAAAGGAACCGATGGTTATAGCCTATGCGAGAATGAAAAAGAGATAAGCAAACCAACTCAGGCTTTAACCCCTTCCGCACCGTGATGCAACCGTTTGCATCACACTATGTATGGAGTAAAATACCAGTGATGCATACGGTTGCATCATGATGTACAATTGTATACACCGTGTTGCTACCGCATGTGTCATTTAAGATACAAATATACAGCAACAGTATTGAGCACAGTAAGTTAGTCATCATATTTGCAATAAAATTGGACTCTCCCTCTCTTGTTCTAACTAGTTAGATCACGTCGAAACATCTGGCGGTCAGGTTTACAAGTGCACCTATACGAAATTACGTTGATTTAAGTTAATATTATTCAGTTTGCTTTTATAGGCAACGCGGTAAGGTGTACTTGTTTGATTATAATGTCTTCCTCGGATGCAAATACTGATAGCGACTCAGATTTCGAGATGCAAACGGACAATGACTCTTGTGATTCCGAAGAAGAATTTTCCTGTTCTGATGAAGACGAAGAGATTGAGGCTTGTCAATTTGGCGAGTGGAGAATTATCACTGACCCATTTTCAGATACAAGAGATACTTCTATTTACGAAAAAGAGTTTGAATATGATATTCACCCGGCTATCGATATGAATGAAACTAAAAGTTCTAAAGATTTTTTTGAAGCATTTGTGTCACAGAAAGTAGTAGGCTTCTTATGTCGGTGGACAAATGAAAGAGCACTGATGCATCTTGAAGAAAATAATAACCTTGCCTTGAAAATTCATGGCATTTACTGGACAAATGTTCAATTGCCTGAAATGTATACATTCATTCTACTTTTAAACCTAAATACACACCAAATACTCCCAAATGCTTGTGATGCATAACTGCTTCCGAGCGCGCCAAAACGGTATACTGGAGGCGCAGCCAATTTAGCAACCGGTAGCGAAGGGGTTAATACGGTTACCTCAACCACACGTAAATCGTCAATGAATATCACTGCAGATAATTGGTATTGTTCTATGGAACTAGTCAATTACTTGTTAACCAATAAATTCACACTTGTCGGTATCATGAGGAAATTAAGATCGAAATTCTCCCAGAATTTTTACCCAACAAAAAGCGAAGTGTAGGCGAGTGCTTATGTGGATTTTCCAAACAGTTGACGTTGTTATCTTATACGCCAAAAAAAGGTAGTTGTTTTGTTATTGTCAATGGACTATACACCATACCAGAAATTAATGCTTGACGAGAAGAACAAATATTACATTCTTGCTTTTGTAATTCTGATTGTATGGGTTATTAAGCCAATAAACTAAACTATATATATTTTCATGAATGGTCGAATCCGAAGGTGGCCTATGGCAACTTTTTATAAAATTGTTGATGTGTGCAGTGTGAATGCATATATTATGTACTCTACAACAAATAGTCAAATTACATTCAATTTTATCAAGTTATTAGCAACTGAATTGGTAGACCATATACGAAGAAGATACAAATATTTCTCGACCACCTAAAGCCGCAATAGCGAGGATTCTAAAGATTCCCCAGAAACTCCAGCAGAAAATGATGATCTTGGACGGGACAATCGCAAGTACTGCTACATTTGTCCATCACGCTTGCGGCGACGGACTCGTCAGTAATGTGTGCAAAAAACCAATTTGTCTCCAGTATTCACACAAATGTTGTGTATATTGCTCTGACAGAAACAAATAAAAAATGAAATGCATATACCTACAACATGAAAAATATTTGTTGGTTTTCTAAAGTTTTGCTATATTTCTTTATTATATGTACGGTACCTACGTTAACGTTTAAATTTATTCTGCATTAAATACGTTTGTAATTTATTATAAGTTTGCTTTAAATATAAGTTTTAATATTATACTGCATTTCGTCCTTTTTCCATAACAACTCGACTTGTTATGTTATATGTATGTAATTATACCCTGCCTTGATTTCTTATCGGAGTCTGTGAGACTCCGTTTCCCAGTGTTATAAAAATGAGTGTCTCCAGTTAAGGGTTTTAAGAACAGTTAAGTTTCTTATTAAATTGAACATAATGATATATTTTCCCAGCAGATTGCTCCAAATAAAAGACAAAACATACAATTAATATAGTGCACTAATAAATACAAAAAAATAAAGTAAATAAATACTTAGACTCGACTTAAATAGTACCTAATAGTTAAGGCGAAAAAAAATCATCATATATGTATGTACAATATTGTATTGTACAAAAGTATTATCGAATCACAATTGATTAATTGCTATCGACAATATTATAGGAAGAGCTGTAAAATGTATGCTACAGAGTGATTTTATATTAAATTAAAGCTAGGCGACATTGATACTATAGGAGAATTTAGTGAAGAGTTTAGGCGTGCATAAGCTGTATAGAATGTGGAGGCGTACCTTGAGAAGGACCGACCAACAAGAAATTGAAGGCAAGGTAAAAGACAAGGAGCATCAATACACTTCTTTGAAATTATACACAAATTTGATTAGCTGCAATTGTCATATATAGCGATTCATCATCATTCAGCATCAAATTGGTGAAGCAAAAGCTGTCATAAGCACGCTTAGAGTAAGAACCTTCATGCTTGAAACATAAATATTTTAAAAACTTTCTTTGAACATTCTCCGCAGTATTTTTGTGGAAGAAATAAAACGAAGGTCAAATCAGAGAATTGTACTCCGGCTTGGATCTAACGAATAGAAAGTAGAACAGTTCAATTGTGTCAATATGAAACGAAGATATGAGATTAATATGTTTTCTGTGCTATACTGTTGAGCAATTGCAAATGTTTATTTGATTTTCTAGCATAGCATAAGCACTGCAAGTCTAGTAAGATCTACGAGACCATACTTTCAAGTTTCGGTGAGCTGACGGAAGAAAATATTGATAATAATCATAGATGTATCGACGAATCTGTATGCATGTACATATACTACCATGAACGAAAGCGACTTCTGATAACAACGAATTTACTGCTCTTGCGTATTACTTACGTAAACATAATATTCAAAGAACATAAAATTAGTATCAAAAACACCAAAATATGATTGGTATTTTCCATAATATCCGTATAGAAATCCAACTTCAAATGCAAATTAACTTCGAAGTTAGATTGCTGTCGTTACTGGTACTTTTATTTCAATACAAACAATAACAAATTGTCGCTGTAACGTGGATTTGCATGCCTGAAGGTCAACCGTGTGTATACTACCTTCCAAACATAGAATCCATCATAGAATATTGGCAGAGAAATATACGTCAAACGACAAAATAACGAGTGGTCTCGGTTTTTCTTTAGTGAAGAGTCAAGATTTACTGTATTTTTGGACAACAGAACCGTTCTAATTTAGTGTCTACCAAGAACACAAAATAACCTTGTCTTTTTTTCAGAAGAGACGCTGGTGGTGTGATGGTGGTTATACCGAATTATTTAATTCTTTGTTGCTGTGGGAAAACAATTTCTTTGGATGGACGATAATGCCCGCCCATATTAAACAAACTTTGTTAGCACATGGCTTAGAAAAGGGGAAAACGATAGAATAGATTAGCCAACCAATTCTCCGACTGGTAATCCGATCAAACGTGCACTGATGTGCTGGGTGTAGAAATTGCCTTAAGAGTTCATAGTAAATCTTAAAATGAAACCAAATAATATTTATTTTTACCTATACTTGGCAACGGTACTTTCGGGATTCCGGGAATATAGATAATTAAACGTATATCAAGTAACAGTGCCAGTACTAAACAAACGTGCAGATCTCTAACCGCTGTGTATCGCGTCCGACTCTAACTAGATTGCGGCGGGGCTCGCTAGATGGCGTACTGGCGCTGAGTCTGTCATTTGATACCACGATGTTATTGTAACACGGAAAGGTTAATTATCTAATAGATACAAGTTGTTCCCGTTTGCAAACTAACGAATTTTAATCTCGGGGTAGCATGAAGAAATAAAACAGGTAGGGTTCAAACACTTATATACATTTATTTACAGGTCCAAAATAAAATAAATTCCTATAAATAGGTGAAAGTTAATCGGTTAAATATTAGTTATATTGACAGTGCTCTGCAAGCTAACGGTGTGCATGTGAGGGCCTACACTCGACACGTCACCGGAGGAAAAAAAACGCGGGGGCCAACGTCAACTCGGCTCTCCCCACGAACAGAACGGTGGTAGTTTTGCAGAGGCCAACGAAAACTCGGCCTCACTTTGCGAACGGACAGTGGGGCTTCTGAGGAGGCCAACTAATCCGCCCACTCCTCAGAATACTCGGGGTTATATAGGGCCAACAAAATTTCGGCTCACCCAATGGTCCGGATATGCTGGCCAACTAAATCGGCTCTGGCAATTAGGAAGGAAAAAAAAGAGAGCTGGCAAGTAAGTAGAATTCAACATCAAAACGCGGCCTTTACTTGCCCTGGCTAGTACCTTTTTGTGGCATGACAACAAGAGCAAAAACATGGTTAAAATATACACAGAACATCAAAACTGGACATATACAGGTTAGTTCAAAACTATTTACATATATGTACGCTCGATCAAGAAAACAATTTTAAAACAAAAATTCAGTAAAAATAAACGGAAATATCTTCTAACAAAAAATTGTTTCTCTTGCTGCGAACGGCGTTCGTTACAGTTCGTTGATTGATTAATTTCTATCAAGGCTGATCGATGTTTTGTCATCCTTAACACTGCAGCCCACTGGGCTATATAGAAATGGAGGTATCTAATGTTCTTGGCTATATAATATTCTTTCTACCTATACTGAGTCAAATATCAAATAGCCATACATGCTCTTAATAATTGTATTTTGAAGGAATATCTAAACTGTATTGTTTCCCGGCTAACTTCACTACATCTGGCTCAGTACTATACATTCTTTGATGTCCAGAAATGTGTATAGGAGCACCGGAGATAGCGATGACAGTTTCACAGGTCGACACTGGCAGCGCGTCGCGCGCGAACCTGCAGTAAATTTATTTTAATAATAATTTGTAAACAAGAAACCAACCGGAATAGAATTCTATTTATCAACGCAATTTAACTCGAGCTCGCTCCTTTCGAACCCGCTGCTCGTCTCTTTGTGTCTTACGGGGTTGCTATTTCTATCTAGATGGATACATTTTCGATGCTCAATTTTAGATTTTACAATATGTATACATGTGTGCACTTACAGATAATAAATACTAAACGCACTATTTGATAATGTTGCTTTCGTTTAATTCTTCTTTAAAGGGAATATGTATTTATAGAATGTTTATTAAAAGTATAGTTTACGTAATCTATCTTATCCGGTCTCTATCAGCCCCTTATCTAAAATACCATCCGGTTCTATTCGAAATTCATATAACACGCACAGAGATAAACCAAGCCTACCAAAGACACAGCTGCATATATGTAAGTGTATTATTATCCACTAAATTGTTAGAACAGAGATGCAACTGTTGTCAACATTTGATAATTACAACCCATGCGCATGTATTTACTTACGTGTTTCCTTTAGGTCACCTGCACGTATTAAAATAAGTACGGACAAGGCGCAATAGACATAAAATATGATGATTTGATAAGTATTAGTACAGAACACAATAACAATTAGAAGCAATTTGCTGTAGTCAGTAACTACACCGTGTAGTTCTACTACTGAGAATTACAACTTAGTTGCTGAAATACGTATCTAGTGCTAATAGTGTTAAGTGTCAGTGTAAGGGTTGTATTGGAGAGCATTCTCGAGAAGGTTCATAACTGATAAAATTTAGAACCATATACACAGTACAATCACTTCTGATTATGGAGAAAATATTGGCCGAGAGTTGCCAAGACGTAATGTTACTAGTTCACTCAAAAACTAACCAAATATCCATTGTTATTCTAATCAGATTGGTTGATATGCTTTAAAGAACGTATGGGCTGACATGTATATATGACCCCTGTTGTCAAGTACTGTATAAAATCCTAAAACTATCAACGTCACTTAACGAAGTTTTGTGTTACGACCGATGAAAAGTAATACTGCTCGACGAACCTGATAGTAATTTTCTGTTTGTTTGAGGCGCCATCTATTCTTCAGTCTGATAACGGCCATGAATTTGCTAACCAAGTTGTAAATAATTTTAAATGTCGGTGGACCTATTTCAAAATTGTACACGGCAAACCGCGCCATTCGGAGAGTCAAAGATCTGTGAAACGTTTTAATGGAGCAAGAGTTTATGTAATAGATGCTCTTATATGTTGGATAACAGATGAAAACACCAGACACAGGGTTGATGGACTGGGTCTTGTTCAGTCAAACAAAAAAAAAAAAAAAGTTACCACGCTGCAATTAAGCGATCAACCTATGAATGTTTGAAATGGTTTAAAAGACTCTGACTTGCTCCAGAATCTAATTATTGATTCATTGAAATCTGAAGAAGATCTAGAAAAATTGAATTTCAACCTACTACGAAGAATATTTCGATTCCGGATCCAGAAGAAAGCTGAAATTATTGCAGACATGGAAAATGTAGGAAACAGGAGCGAACAATCTAACACTATGTATGAAAAACTTGAGCATACGGCGAACAGTGAATAGCACATGTTTATTCATAATGAAAGAAACAGAAAATGTTGCTAACAGTGAAACGCAGAATTTCACTGAAGATGCAGAAGCTAATGCAGCCTCAACAATGAACAAACATAATTCGTTATATGTTGTGCGTCAAAAATTTATCGACAGAGGAATATTGTTCAATGTGCAAAGGAAAAATGCATGGTCCCTGTGGTGTTTGGAAAACTAGTAACGATTCTGAACCACAATTTCAATGATTTTTTTGTCAACGTACTACGACATAAATACCAAACGCGAAAATGCTAAAAGAGGTTTAGACGTTCAAGCCAATTTGATGCGTGTACTACCAAAAGATGTTCTTGCCGAACAAAAAATGTTATCTCTAATTCTAAATGATATTACTCAACTTCATGTTCAAACAAATAAATGAAGTGCAATTATGTACAGTATTGCAGATTTTTACAGTATTGCAGATTTTCAAGAATTATTTTTTTGTTCTGTTTATAATAAGGCTCGTTTGTTTGCCATGTATTTTTTTTTACAACAAATGAAGAGCAGTTACTCAGCCTAACTTGTATACTATTTTTATGTGGGTGATAAAATGCTATATCTTATAAATCTCATTAAACCAGTTCTGCCTATTGTAAAATGCAGCAAACTAGTTCTGCTCATTTTATCTTGCTCAATAGCTGGTTAAAAATGAAATTTCGTGTACGGGATACTTTTCTTGTTCACAACTAATTTTACATCTTTTTTTTTGGACATTGTCTCAACCACAATTACCACAAACATCGGCCTACGATTGGTTTATTGCCGATCGTTTTTACACTGCTAGAATTTAGTATTTTAACGACGCCATATTGTAGACAAAGCTGATTGAGTAAATATTTCTCTTTTTTTGCCGCTACTGTGTTTAACCCTTCGGCGGGCGCGCCTTCTATAATCTCATGAACAGGCGCGCCGCGGCTATTGCAGGGCAAATGTTTTTTGCTTACAAAAACGCCACTTAACACTTGAAAATGTATTTAATAGATAAAACTAAAATATATAATCATAAATAAATGTGATTCTACAAGTAGTACTTATAAAAATGTTACTGAAATAAAAATAAAAAACTTTTTATATAAACATAACTAAAAGAACCTCTTATTGAATAAATATTCAGATCAGCATTTTATTGTACCTCAATTTCCTGTTCTTTACATTTGATGCATGTAATATGCCCATAACTATGCTTTTTACAAATATTTTCCCACACCTACTACATACCTATTTGTTTGGTTTTATGGTTTTTGTGAGACAGTTTTTTCAAAAACACACGTCTATCATCTTTGGTGTCCAAATAGCTAAATAAAAATCTTACATGGCTCTTTTAAGGTGAAGAACTTGCTACATTAAACAAAATCTTAAAGAAAATAAAGGAAGTTCAAAATATACCTCCAATAAGTCGCTAAACCTTGTATAAATGAATGAAGATGCTTAACTTTAAGTAAGTTTAGGTATTAATTATTTCAAACTTAAACTAATAGCCAACACTACAATCACGCATATTGTTTTACTTTGCCATTATTGTTCTATTACTCTGTAATATAAGTAAGTACTTTTTTAGTATGCATGCATCATAAACCAATCAAAACATACCCATAAGCGTGCATAATCGGGCCTTTATCGCACGGCGTGTTATTTGGACTTTGCAGGTATTACCTAAACTTAATTCAGCTTCAGCAGCTAGTTTTTGATTTTCTGTGGACATTATTAATACAACAATGATGTTTAATAATTAAGTCAAATGTCAAATGACATAATATAGAAACACATATCACTCGATAAAATGTATTGAAATTATTGATTTGATTTCTTCTAGTTAAAATTATTGTTGCATTTATACTAAAAAATATCGTATGACACACTGCATAATTAGCTTTTAAGGCACTCGTAACGTTAACGTCACTCCGCTTCGCGTCGTTGCTTTAAACTAGTTACTCGTGCTTTAAAAGCTTGATTATGCACTAGTGTCATAATATACTATTTAGTTTCAAATAAAACGCTTTATACGAAAATTAATTTAATTTCCAACATTTTAAAGTACATACTTTTATTAAGTAACTGATCAATGATTTGCACAACAACTTTTGACAACGCTACTCTTTCCATCGTCTTCTAACTATCTTTCAAAATATGAATTGTGATCTTCTGTAGGTGCAATGTTTTCATGTTTTTTCCCTCTCTCCATAAATTGTCCCATTTCCTATAGACTTGCCATGTTGGAAATGGTGTCAATTATAATGAATAAAATGATAGCAACTACAGAAGTATATTGAAGGACATACTTTAAACAATTTTGTCGTAATAATCAAAAAAAAAATCTGTTTCAAGGGCTTTGCATATACTTAGTAGTAGCAAAAGTAATCCTATGGAATATAGGTGTTGAGAAAAAGTTTATACAAGGATTGTGGTTACGAAAAATAGCTGGCTAGAAAAGACGCTCGTTTGTTAGTTACTATGGTGACATGTTAGATTTGTCTGAAATTATTTTGCAAAATGTTTTTTCGAGAGCAAAATATAGGACTGTCAACCATTTACTGCACAATTAAGGAATGTGAAGAAAGTTTGCAGTGCATCAATTTACCGAAAATTGGACCTCCAGTTTTGGCCCAACATGAAGTAAACATACTCAGCCAATCTGTTCGGGCAGAGTTGGGATGTCTACGCGCAAGCATTTAGGCCGTAGATTTGGAATTGCGCATAGGATATTGGAAGATGAGAAAGTGTCCCAAATACACGGCAACCCAACTAAACGGAATCTCCAGATGCTGGCGTTAACATTTTGTTAGCAACAGAGTTATTGTTTTAGACGATGAGAAATATTTTACATTCGAAAATAACGTGTAACCATGGTTTTTACACGTTCAATATTGCAAATTGTCCTGACAAAGTAAAGTTTAAATCGAAAGCGAAATTTACCGACAAAATTATGTTCTTGTGTGTTATTTCTCAAGCAGGAATTTCAAGACCTTACGTTGGAAGCCTTAAAAATGAAGCTGTGAATGCAAACTTCTATATTCGCAAATGTCTCCTAAATTCATAAATTTCATTAATAATCATCATTGAAATGATGATGTCATATTTTGGCCCGATCTGACTTCATGCCATTATGCTAGAATCACTCACAATTAGTTAACTGAACAAGTATTTTGTATCCAAGGAAGACAATCCTCCCAGTTTTAGGCACTACTGACTGTTGGGTAGGAAAGTTTTTGACAAAGTTGGAACGCCCAAAATTAAGCACAGTTGTGATAGGTAGAATTTTACCAAAATTGGGCGCAACTGAGGACTACGGGTCCTCATCAGTTTTGTGAATTTAATTTTTGTACGATGCAATAGCGTATAATAATTTCCCAATGTTTATTTTAATAAAATTTTCGCTACTAATCAATTTTTACCGTTGATTTCTTTTTTCCAAACTTACGTTTCATATTTGTTAGTTAGATTACGTAGCCATAACCTACATTGCTTGATCAATACCGAGGATAACTCTAAAAAGCAGCAGACAAGTAAGGCACTATATATCAGCCCATTCCGTTCTCCATTGACATAGTTAGCGATATTGCACCAACGCATTCGCTCCAGGGTTAATTTTGTCCATCCTCTCTATCTGTGAGGGTGTACTACAAGTATCACCAACAAGACCCGAACCACGAAGTACAAGTTCTTTCTTCTGCTACATATTAGCAGCCACTGTTACCTTTGTGATTATCGAGCTGTGTAAGACGATCACAAATACTGGATTTACAACAACTGAGAAACAAAGAAGTCTACAATTACTGTAGGTAAAAAGTAAACATACATACATACATACATATGTACATATGTATATACATACATATATGGCAGATAAAACAACATGCAAAGCTTTAAGCATGCATATTTTAGAGAGCAATATATCAATTTCTTCGATTACAAAATTAGTTTTTTATAATTCCGGATCTCCGGAGGTATTTTTTTAAAGAATTTTTTGTATAGCCATAGAATTTTTATGACGCTTCATATTTACATATTTAAGTCAACTTATCTTTATCTTTTAGGAGTTATATATTTCGAAGACATATCTAAAATACTTCACGCCCGTTTTTTTAAAACGAAACTCTTACCATCAAGGCATATTCTACATACCCTAATAGGAGTGTTAACATTTAAATTTATAGGTGATTGGACGGTAGCGCCGAGTTAGCCTACTATTAAAAAATCCGAATTTGATTTACGATGACTAAGATTACTGTTACGATAGCATATTAAGAGCTGAAGTATAAGTAGTAGTATTTCCACAGGTTATCAATTACCTTTTATGATTTATAAGGCAAAAATTAACCACGTAAATATTTAGGAGTGCAAACAGTACGCTCTAACATCTGTTATTTCGTGTAAGCGGTGTTCGTTAATAACACGCAGGTTACCAAGCAATCACAGATACGAGATATACGTAATTTTCAATTGATACCCAGAGGTATTTCGATTGATATAGTGAATGTATTGCCGATATTAGCTTGAAATCTCTATTTCGACGTAATTTGAATTCCTTCATGCGATAATGTTAAGCACTATAAATTAAATGGTTCTTTTTCCAGTTACAGGTTATACGACTGGAATGCCAGCAGTTTATTTTCCCAACGTGAAAAATGTATTGATTACTTACTTTCTCGAAATTTTGTCCCGATTATAATCATAAGACATAAAAATAAATATTACCGTTATGTTATACTGCTCATAATCAAATCAATTTTTATAAAGCTTGGTTTATTTATTGAATTTTACAATGATTTTGAATATACACTCAATGAATTTGACTAGACAATTATTTCAATATTTTAACCTGCGTAGTTATCTTAATAATCTAGGCAACAGCAAATAGTGTTAGTAATGTTAACTACGTCTTCTTTCGCGGAATCTTTATTTTTTTTTTCAATTGAAGACATAAGTGGACAAAGGTGACATGTCACCTTCCTTCAAAAAATTATTCTATACATTTTTTGGGTACCTCAGGTATAAATCTAACCTTCAATAAGCACAGATTCCATATTTTCGTTATTATCTGATAGTTTTCAAATAATAAATGTGTCATGAGGTTATGTTCCCTCTGTGTAACTTTCATTGTGATTCACTGGACAGTGTTTATACAATATTTTATGTAAAATTGATTTTTACCCAAAATATGAAACATGCTGGAACTAGTACAAGTGTTAAACAATCAAAACTCGGATTCCTCAAATAACAGTAAGTACTGTTTGATATTATTGTAGTGAACATGTGCATCAAAAAATGTTATTTTTTAGGAGGAATGATATCAGACTCGTTTCAGATCAGTTTAATTCGTCTGTTGGAAGCCCAAAAACCGATACTTGTAGCTTAAGTGATGCTTGAAAAAATTCAGTTGAACACAAACAAAATTGGGAATATGCTTTCAAATCATAAAAAGTAGAGTAGTAGGCAAGTACCAACAACTGATAAAAATAAATGTTATATTAAAATGAATTTGCAACAAACCATGCCATTACCCAAGTTAGCGACATCCAAAGCTTTCTATGTGTTACAAATGTGGTTTTACAACGTCAAATAGAGGCAGTAATGAAATCAGAAGTTGTCTATTACTGTTCTGCAAGTTAGTTAAAAGAGATTCTCCTGATGTCGATCTCTTAATAGTTTGACCTGATTCATGTGGAGGCCAAAATAAGAACTTTTTCATACTGTGTCTTTACAAGTATTTAATACTGAAAAAGTATCTTTGAGTTATTGAGCTTAATTTCCCGAGGTTGGCCACAGATACCGCGATACCGCGGTGGTATTGAAAAACTACTGCGAAAGCACCAGAACATTTTTATTCCAGACCAACATCGGGAGATCTGCAAGTACTAACTACTACTACTAGCTTATGTTTGAATATGGCACATTATTTTTATAATTTCGAAGAACTTCCAATCAAACTTCATTTATATAAAAGAATAAACAATACTATTAACGAGAAGGTTAATCTACGAGATAGTGTCAAATGGATTAGAGTGGACAGTTTTGGATTTTATTTATATAAAACAAATGTAAACTCTCATTCCCCGCAGAGCAGGTTGATTTACGTAAGAAAGGTCAATGAGAAGTTAAAACTGGGAAAGTTATTCTGAGCATGTTATCTAAATGTGGGGGTTTAACCAAATTTCCAATGTGGAAGAGCAACTACAGTGTGTTGAAAAGGATTACAGATGGTACTATGAAGGTGTTTTGAAAGAAACTAGTCTTAATCGCAAGCAGCAACATATTGATTCTGTTAAAGTTACTTTCCTATACCTACATATTTACTTAGAAATTTTATAATAATAATAATAAAAATAATTATGCAGCAAGTTCAAACAATCGACTGCAGACCAGAAAGCAGGTCTCGGGGAGCAATATTGAAATGGGTACGTTGCCCCACCTTGTATTTTTCAGTACAGTCGGCAGACATTTAGTCTATAGCACTTCTACCCCACTTTGTATATTGCCGTAGTCGCCAATGATTAGTATTACAAGTTTATTGTACTGATACATGATCAACATAAAGACGGCTCACCCTTTTCTGTTTTTCTTGAGCATAAACTTTGATGTCGCTTTTTTTTATTTCTTTTGTTTTTTCATAGATTTGTGAATTTGAAGCAACTCATAGCATCCAGTGATACAGGAGAACTGTTGAATGTGCTTTCTATGGTAACGTACCATTAAGAATTTACCAACGCCTATGACTTCATTGACGAATTTGAAGGCTAACGAACCTGCTGGAAGCCCAAATTGATAATAACTAAACCGTTACATGTTATGAAGGTAATACTGAAATACCTGCCAACAAATAATAAATAAAATAGTTAAAACTGGAAACTGAACCGTGGACAGTAGAGATAAAAAAAGCAGTAAAAGAAAAGAAGAAAACATGACAAAAATACTTAACTGAAGGAACACCAGAAAACTATGATAAATACAAGAAAGAAAGAAATGTAGTCAAAAAAATGATAAAAGACAGCAAAGATAAATACTGGATCGAATTCGACAATAAGCTCACAAAATCATTCAACGAAAACCAAAAAATGATTTATAATACTTTGAAACGGATGACACGACCAAAACCCAATAAGCTGAAGAATGTAAAGAATAAAAATGAAGCTATAATCACTAATGAACAAGGAATTATGGATAGATGGAGAGAACATTTTCAAGAACTTCTGGAAGAAGAGGAAATTGAAAAACGAAATAATGGAAACTGTATAACACAGGAAGTTCTAGATTACAACGAAATAATAATAGAAGCGGAACTAAAAGAAGCATTACAGAAAATGAAAATGGGAAAATCACCTGGACATGACTCAGTTACGACAGAAATGATAACATTAATGAATGATGAGAAAAGAGAAGGACTTCTCGATATTATGAATCAGGCTATACGCGAAAAGAAAGTACCATCGGATTGGCAAATAGGGACCATAACGCCAATATACAAGAAGGGAGATAGTAGGGACTGCTCAAATTTTAGAGGAATAACACTAGGAAGTACAGTGGGAAAAAATATATGCCAGGATCTTAGAGCAGAGAATGAGGGACAGATTGGATGGGACATTGGAAGAAAGTCAAAGTGGATTTAGAAGAGAAAGAGGGACTAGCGATCTAATATTTATAATTCGACAAATATCAGAGTAAGCAATTAGAGCTGGAAGACAAGTACATGCCTGTTTCATAGATATGGAAAAAGCCTTCGATCGAGTAAGAAGAGAAGATGTTTGGAAAGCCCCTGAAGGGCAGAGGTATTGAAACGGGACTAATACAATATATACAATGCCTTTACCGAAAAACCGAAAGCTACAGCTACAGTAGCTATGTTACAGTCATTTCAATCAATAGCTACTTGTCATTTCAATTAAAAGTTCTAGAAGATGTCTTATGCTAGTTTACTCAAAACTTTAGAAATGTGACATGACACCGACACCTTCATCCACTTATGTCTTGAATTGCTTTTCAAGGCTGATTAAAAAATCTGCCCCCTCTTTAATGCATGCAAAAAGTACTTCCCGTACCCTTTTTTAGTGTATTGATGGTATAATTTTTTCTACATTAGCCATTCCTTTTTTGGTCTAATTGTAGTCGAACCTTATCTGGAGTTTCTTTATTTAAACGTCAGTATACTTAATGAGATAAACTAAATAGATAATTATTGTCAGACTATCAATGTCATATATTACACCAAAGCTCATAGAATACATTTCAGGATTTCTACACTCTGTAAAAGAAAGTGGTAATTCAAGACAATTTTGCGATTTGTACCCATCGTTGCAAAATATTTTGATGCCATGTGCTTTCATTGATTATAGGAAGTGAAAGGATTGGCGCAAGTAACAGTTCGTCGGTAAACTCTGTAGAAAACCTTCTCCCATTCACTCTCTTCTCATTCATCACCATGCTTTCCAGCATAAATTTTCAGTTTCAGGTTCAGTTTCTATAACTTCACTACACTACCCCATATCAAGGCTTAAAAAAATCTCCAACTTCGAAAAAATCATTTATTTCCAACTCTTCAGTTAAAATATTTTTAGCATTAGGATAGGTTCAGGAAGCGGTAGATCAAGAAAAGGAGCTATGGTATAGACCTCTCGATTTGCTAGAGTTGGTCAATATCACAAGAAACACCACTTTCTTTGTACCGAAATCTGATATTATATTTTATGGTCATATGTTTATGCAGTAAATGTCGTAAGTGTTCATTGGTCTCTTTTAGCAAAACATGAAATTATTTCTATTCTACAACTATCCGAACTATTTATTAGTATTTATATTTAACCTATATGTACTTAGATTTTTATTTCCAGATTTTTTTCCACTTT